>OX123209.2:17758254-18011244 GCA_944739405.2 Euclidia mi
AAAAAGGTACTGAGGGCAAGTGTAGATCCTGCTGCGCAAGGCTTCCGGGTGCATGGCGTCCGGAAGATGGGAGGGGCGGGGCTCATTGTGGAGACCCCGTCGGAAGAAGACGCACGCCTGTTAAGAGCGGCAGTACCGGCAACACTTAAAGTTTCGGAACCGCGAGAACGCCAGCCACTCATCTCCCTATCGGGAGTGGACGCCGACCTCAAGCCCAATGAAGTACTCGCCCACCTCCAAGAACAAAATCTTAAGGACCTAACGATCGAAGAGGTTACTAAACAGATCCGACCACTGTTTAACAGGAACCGGCGCGGGAACCGAAAAATGTGGATCTGTGAGTGCGCTCCAGCGCTGCGGGAGAAACTCGTAGAGCGTGGGCGAGTATACATCGGATGGGATGTGGTGGAGGTCAATGACCACATCGACGTAACGTGTTGCCGCCGTTGCCAAATGTTTGGACATCCAGACAAATACTGCCGCTCCAAGACGATGACGTGCGGGAACTGCGGGGAGGACGGGCACAAAAATTCGGAGTGTCAGGCGAAGCAGTCGACGTGTGCGATGTGCAAAAAGCTGGGGTGCAAGGGCGCCGATCATAGAACGAACGCGCGGGACTGCCCGGCTAGACGCCACGCTGAGGGCCGCAAGCTAGCAACCACCGACTATGGCCAACAACATTAGGATAGGCCAGCTGAACCTGCAAGGATCGGCGGTGGCAACAGCGGAGCTGCCCTCCATAGCGGGGGGACTGGGGCTGGATGTGGTTCTTGTCCAAGAACCGCATTCCATGCCTCACCTCATCACCACCGCCGCCGGTCCCATCTGGATAACTGCCGGCGAAGAAATCAACTCAGAACAACAGCACCCCAAGGCCGGAATCCTACTGCTTCTCCGCGACATTCCGTGCGTTCGACTTAATCACCTTAGCAATAGCCACTGCACCGTGTGTCACCTAGACCTGAGCCCGCACACCTCAACAGCACCGGACACGTCGCTGTATCTTGTCAGCGCCTACTTCCAGTACTCGGATGACATCGCCATACATCTGCATCACCTAAATATGGTACTGGACGCCCTGCGAGGTCACCGAGTGCTGATAGACGCTGACACCAATGCGCACTCACCAATGTGGCACTGTAGCCCGCGCAACTATCAAGGCAGAGGAAGTGACGTGAATAATAGAAGACGACAGATGGAAGACTTCATCGTTGGCCGTGGCCTCATCATCAACAACACAGAGGACCAACCCCACACCTTCTCCACGGTCAACGGTGAGTCCAACATAGACCTGACTCTGACGACAAGAGGCGTCACGATCACAGATTGGAAAGTGCACGAGTTTGTCAGCAGCAGCGACCACAGGCTGATAACTTACGGATTGGGTGGCACACGGTCTACGTCTACATCTGCAGCCGCGGAACCGCTGGGGGAGCCGAGGAGGTTCCGCGAGCGCGGCGTGGACTGGGGACGCTTTCAGACTGCGATCCACGAACGTGTGGGACGTATTGACTGGAGGAAGCCTGTGAGTGTGATTAGCAAGGTTTTTACAGACATGATTGCCAGGACTGCGACTGAGTGCTTGGGTGAATGTAGCAATAGTAAGAAAGTTAAGGGATACGAGTGGTGGTCTCCAGCACTGGAGACTGCGCGTAAGAAAGTTAACAAAGCGAGAAAAGTATGGCAGACAGCTCGAAAGAAAGGTATGGGGGTCTTTGAGGAGATTGCGCGCAAGGATTTTCACGAGCGCCGCAATAGCTACAGGGCCCTGATGGGGAGGGCGCAGACCGATTTCTTCCGGGGACTTGCTGGCGACGGCAACCAGGACCCTTGGGGACTGGCCTACCGGGTGGCTAGTGGGCGGGCGAGACCGCCCCCCAACGTCATCAACGGCACCAGGTTCTCGGAGGGATTTGCCGGGGACGCGCGGACCGCCATGGGGGTTCTTGTCAAGGCCCTCTGCCCGGACGACGACCCCAGCGCGGATAGCGCTTACCACCGCAAGGTGCGCCTACTGGCGGCCTGCGCGCCCTCGGGTCGTGACGCGCCCCCCCCATCAATGAATGTGGTGGGAAATATAGTCAGGGACTTACCCAACACGGCACCCGGTATCGATGGGATCACCGCCCGCATAGTGAAACATGTGTGGCACGTAGCTTCCTCCGAGCTAACGCGTATTTTCGGACTCTGCGTTGAGGAGGGCACCTTTCCAGATACGTGGAAGGACGGCCGGCTCATTGTCCTGCCGAAAGGCAACGGCAAACCGCTGACCGATCCTAAAGCGTATCGCCCTATCACGCTCCTTTCGGTCCTAGGTAAGATCTTGGAACGGGTCATGCTCCAATGCGCACCTTCCATCTCGCGCAACATCTCGACCTGCCAGCACGGTTTCTCTCGAGGTCGCTCAACGTTATCTGCACTACGGTCCCTTCAGGACGTAGTTGCCTCCAGCCAGGCTAAATACGTCCAGGCATTGTTCCTGGACATCTCAGGCGCCTTTGACAACGCGTGGTGGCCCATGATCCTGCTGAAGGCGAAGCAAGGCGGGTGCCCGCCCAACATCTATCGGATGTTGGTCGGCTATTTTACCAACCGCCGGGCTGGTCTCTTCGTCGGCAGTGGGGTTGTGTGGAAGCCACTGACTATGGGCTGCCCGCAGGGCTCAGTGTTGGGACCCTCTCTGTGGAACCTACTCATGGACGATTTGTTTCGGTTACCATACCCAGACGGAGTTCAACTTGTCGCGTACGCCGATGATGTTACAATCCTCATTGAGTCTAAATCTCGCGCCGGCATCGAGGCTTCAGCCTCATGCGCCATGGACCTCATTAGCCAGTGGGGCCAGCGGAACCGGCTAGGCTTCTCCCCCTCAAAGTCATACTCTATGACATTGAAGGGGAAGATGCCTGGCCGCCCGCCGACCATCAGACTCAATGGGACCTCAGTCAAGAGCGTGCAGTCGACAAAGGTTCTGGGTGTGGTAATCGACTCAAGCATGTCCTTTAGGGAACATGCAGAGTCCATAGGGGAACGTGCCGCAGCAGCATTCGGAAAGATGTCGCGAATATCCGCCTCCTCCTGGGGTGTGCGTTATAGGGCCCTCAAGGTCCTATATCGCGGCACCTATGCCGCGATACTGACGTACGCCGCGGGGTGTTGGTGGAAACGAACGACCACGTTCATGGTCAGAAGCGTGTTGTTGAGGACGCAAAGACCTGCGCTGATTCTGCTAACTAAGGCCTACAGGTCCGTTAGCACCGCGGCTCTCCCCGTATTAGCGGGAGTGCTACCAGCTGACCTCGAGGTAAGCCGGGCAGGCAGGATCGATGATTGTCGACACCTAGCCAGAGACGACTTTAGGGCCGAGAGCAGACAAATTTCGCAGGAGGCTGTTGCCGCATGGCAACAGAGATGGGAAGGTGAGGAGAAGGGTAGGGAGCTCTATCGGTTCTTCCCGGACGTGGCGGCCCGACTCAAGTATACTTGGGTCGAGCCGGACTATCAAGTCTCGCAAGTTTTGACAGGTCACGGATGTTTTAGAAAGAGATTGTATGACATGAAGCTGAGTGAGGAAAGCGTGTGCTATTGCGGCGAAGAGGACGAATGTTTGGACCACATTTTGTGGCGATGCCCCCTTTACGAGGATATTAGAAAAGAGATGATGGATGGGATCACCAGTCCAGAGGGCCCTCCTTTTTACGCCGAGCTCGTGAACTCCGAGGCGAACTTCCGGCGGTTGAGAAACTTCGCGCACCAATGGTATAGGACGAGGAGAAGCCTCGAGGAGGAGAATTGGACCCAGGCCGACGACGAAGCTGTGAACGTGTCGACAGCTGTACTAACAGCGCCTAGCCTACTCGCATAGTAGAGCCGCCCCTGAATGGGGAGAGTGGCAAAGGGACGTAATTTGTAGGGAGTCTACAACGGGCGCGCGGGAAAGAGCATACAGCAAGTACCGCGCGTCTCTCCCATGATTCGGTCCATATACCCATTTGGGTGGTGGGACCATGAGGTGGAGGAGGGAATGTCCCATTGACCTAATTTCTTAAGACTGAAGGTCAACTTGCGCCCGCACCGCACGGCCGCACCCCGCCGCGCCTCCGCCGCGCCCCGCCTCCCGCTGGCGCCCTGCAGCGGAGGGTGGCGCGCGCGCATGGTGGGGAGCGGGAGGCCGGGAATAACGGTTCAATGACTATTGACTAATGCCAGTGTGTGTGTGTGACACGATCGCTCGTAGTTCGCCAGTGTGCGGCGAACTGATACTTCGTGTTCTCGTACTATTAAATTAATTAATTTCTCAAGATTTTTTTAGCTTATATTTCAAATATTATTAGCTGGTTAGGTTCTATTAACGATAAGTAATAAGATGGCTTTCGCTCCAAAACCAATTAAAAATCAGCGTGTATATAGGTAGGTACATAGGATTCCCACCAAGAACTTAGGGTCCCAAGCCAACCTCACCTGCAAGTGGTGCACCTGCCGATCAACGGACGAGGCTCTGGCAAACAAAATGTCCCAATAAGCGGCAATAGGCTCGCCACCTATTACGTGGGATCAAAACACTGGCAAAAAGTGTGCGTTTAATATGCCTCTGCCTACCCCTTCGGGGAAACAGGCGTGAGTCTATGTATGTATGTATATACATATATGTAATATAATAATATAATATAATATTCTACTACATTCACACAACACCATCTAGTCCCAAACTAAGCAGAGCTTGTATTATACATAGAAACACATGTAGGTATATCATAAACAGATTTGTGTTGTAATTTTTAGAAATGTCCGAAATAACGAAACCGTATTTTTAGAAGCGATAATAAAGCTTCAAGAGTGAACATGGCTTGCACTTCTGGAACTCAGGATGAAAATATTGTTCGTAAATGTTAACTGTTTCCGCCCATGTACATCCCATTTTGGTAATACATATAGTATCAGACCTGCCGGGCAGTTATCGTGTGCATTACTTTGTGGTATAAATAAATGATTTTGACTATTTAGACTTCTTTTCAATTACTTTCCTAAATACTGTAAAAAGAGAGGTAATAATAAGATATGATCAAGCATATCTTATTATTACCTCTCTTTTTACAGTTAAGCCGTGTGGTTGACGGCATAGAATACAAGTGTCACCACCCCCTATCTTCCCGTGGGTGTCGTAAGAGGCGACTAAGGGATAACACGATGCAAATACCATCTTTGCGTAGAGACGGAAAACTCGACATCAAACCCTATACGACTGCCTCGTTGGTCTCGCGGCATAAATGTGCGCGTGGGATCGGGAGGTCCCGGGTTCGATTACTGGGTCGGGCAGTGTTATTGGGTTTTTCTGTCCCGAAATTCTCAGTAGCAGCACGGAGTCTGGAAATGTGCCCGGTACGGCAATAGGCTCGCCCCTTATTACGTGGGACTAAAGTATATCTGGCGAAAAGTGGGTGTAGAAATACACCTCTGCCTACCCCTTCGGGGATAAAAGGCGTGAAGATATGTATGTATGTATGTATGTACCTCTCTTTTTACAGTATTTGTTTCTTTGTAGGCATCTAAGTACTATACTCTAAATAAAAGCTCGTAAAATAATATACTACTGGTATATTACTTAATCAAATGCTTATCTTGTCTCTACATACCGAATTATATACCAATACCAATAAAAGATTAATGCATGAGTACATCACTATTGACAGTCATTTCTTCTTTTGAAAAAATTGCGACATGGCATTTCATTAGGTAATAAATACAATACATTTGTCTCGGTTACACATATGAAAAGTAAAAAGAAATAACGATAGGTTTCTTGTTTATGCTTAAAGCTATCACTCCATGTGTATACTTGCTCCTTGGTCTAACCTCTCTGTTCTTGACAACCGTAGTCATGACACCGGCCGTCACACTATTATAGTAACATACAGCCTGGCGCAAGTTCCTAAGAAAAAACCGAATGTATGAAACGTGCTATCTTTTTAATGGCTACTATTATATGTACAAAACGTGAAGATAGCATCCTGCACTATGTACCCTTGGAACAGTATTCTTTCAAAGTTAGACGGGTTATACGTACATCACCGCCTTGGCCGTCAATAGTGTCAAATGTCACAACTGTCACATTATTATCCAGATTGAACTTTGCCGCGTTATGTAGTCTGTTTATAAAACGTACAAATTTGATTTTACACTTCTAGTGTTAGTGTTACTATATTTAGTTGATTAGCATTGAAAGGAGCGCAATGAAAACAAGCAAGATAACGTGCGAAATATGGCATACAACAACATGCCGGTCAAGCAATGAAAAAAGGGTAGGTATTTATGGCAAAATCTCCCTAGATAAAGATCAATGAATATTTATAATGTTATATAATGTGATATATTTCAATGAAACATACAAACTAAGGAAATATTCTAAAGTTTCATATCCTAGTACTTTGTAGGTAAACAATAGTGCTGCCTGTCAGTTATCGATAATCCGTTATTAGAAATTGGCGCAAGGACTAAAAATTCTATTCTTTTTTTCTTTTTAGGTGTAAAAATGGGTAGCTGCAACTGGAAACCAAGACTTGATTTATGTGCCCATTGAAAAATTACATCAGTTGAACTATGTGTGTGGCAAGCATTTTAAGCCGAAAGACTTAAAAAAAAGGGAACTCAAGTCAGAAAAACAGCTGTGCCTTGTATCTACAGACATTTCTTGAAATCCTATTACAGAAGAATTGCTGAAAACCTTTCCATTACATGTACATACATATATCTTTTAGTTCTGCGTATTTTTCTTCGCTAATCTAGAATAGATTTATAGAATAGGCTAATTTGTTTGAATAAACACATAAATATTAAATACATCTTTTATTTGTGTTGGAAAAGTATAATTCTAGTCGAAACATAATTATAATTATTTCTTACCGAATATTATCGATATCGATATTTCGTTAATCACTAGAGGGTACATCCCTATATTGACAAATATGACAATGCTGACAACATAAAAACGATATCAATTAGTATCTTTATGTTGGTACGAGTTCTCCCTGCACGTTTCATACAAAGCTGAAAGTCTCGCATGATCTATGGCACATCCGCCTCTTCTTACGTAGTATTTGTATACTCTTTGGTAACATACATAAATAACTGCCAATCATTGACATATATATTATGCCAATCGTTTTTGTTTGTTTATTTTTCAACTAGCTGTTTCCCACGGTTTCACCCGCGTCCTGAGGGAAGTACTTCGCGTACCCGGTTAATTTATAGCCTAAGTTACTCCTTGGTACATCAGCTATCCGCCAGTGAAAGTCCCGTCAAAATCGGTCTAGCCGTTCCAGAGATTAGGAGAACAAATAGACAGACAGGCAGAAAGACAGACAAAAATTGTAAAAATGTCATTTCGGTATATGTAGGTATGTACCGTGTATACCTACATCCATATTATACATTTAGTAAAAAGCAGTTATTTTTATATTACAAACAGAGACTCCAAATTTATTTATGTGTATATGTAGATGTATACCTAGATTATAACCGCTCGTTAGAATAGTAAACGTACATTTGCAAGCGATTTTACTTTCTGTATAAATCATATGAAGCCCAAGTGGAAGCTTCTGGACAGCCGCCCGTCGAGCGCATTGGGCACGGCGAAAAAAAAATAAGTTGGACGAAAAATATAATAATAAAGATAAGTTAAACTAAGTCAAAGAAAACTTTATTTGCTTTCACCGGAGTGCAGTCGAGTTCTGGCAGCGTCTTCCCCTTACAGTGGGTGAGCCAGCCGAGCCACGCGCCGAGCCCGTGCGTCATGATGATCGTCTGCGCGCACCACGCTGATGCCGTCATGTCGTCCGATACTAGATCTGTAAACATATATTGACTAAGATTAGCAGCTCCACTCAACTATATAGCCCGGCAGAAATTGGTTATATATTAGGTACGAATTCAGCGTCAACATTTCTTACATGATAGGGGTTTAGTGTGGAAGGGTCTACGCAAAGCGCCTTGTCCCTGGGGCGCCTGCAGTCGGCGGTTGCCTGGTCCTCAATGCACTTTACGCAGCTAGACGACATGGGGCGCACGAAACAGTTACGCGCAGAGTGCCCATACAACTCAGCTGGCACCACCTGATGTTGATAAATAATTTAATCTTCCCGACGTAACAACATGCTACGTCGGGAAGATTACGAAGACAAGAGGTACAGAGTGGTCCGCCTATATGGCTTTCCCCACGTCGGACTTGTTTGTCTTAGCATATAGTCTGTGTCTTACCATATCAGCATATCGTATAGCTCGTGTGTCCTTGCCTTGGTCACGTGGTGGACCTCGATCATGGGCTGGGCAATTGCTCATTGAAAGCTTTGACCTTTTCGTTTCTTTTTTTTTGTGTGGTCTAGTTGTTGGCCGCAGATGGCCTTGACAACTTTACGCGGACTATGCGGACTATGGGTGAGCGCTGAAGGCTCCCAATCCGTTAAAGTATACTAGGCAGCGTTTTGACTACCCAAGGGTGGACACGGACCTCAGCGCGCAGTCCCGCGGTATTAACGTTAACGCGTCGCGTATTCCGTCCTCGTCGGCGAGTACGGAACCGCGGTCGAATTTGTGTGGCTACGCGAGCCGTGTGTGCTCTGATTTGAGCAAGTGTAGTGTCGTCGTCCGGTTCGTCTAAGACGTGCCTACCTAGGTCTGCTAATCTTAGAAATCCTAGATGATGTATAATTTAACGCCGCAACCAATAGTGGGTTGGAGTGTGTCGAGCGATAGTTTAGATTTAGCGTTGACTAAGCTATGTTAACGCCCCAGCACAAAGGAGGCTCTATTGCAAGCGGATGGTAATGTGTGAACGGAACGATAGTCGATCATCAAGAATCACACCTAGATACTTGGCTTCCCTAGTCCATGGAATAGGGGGTTCCAAACATTCTTATTTGTGGGGTCGCACCCCGAGGGTACAGGCGAGGAGCTCTCCGGTGGAATAGCACCGCCTGGCTCTTCTCGGGATTGACCTCTATCCGCCATCACCGGAACCACGCGCCTAAGGCGTTGGCTGCGGATTGGAGCTTCCTACTGACTGCGCCAGGGTCTGCGCCTGAGATATAGATGGCTGTGTCCTCTGCAAAAACTGCTGTCTGCACTAGCCGATGCATCGGTATATCAGTGGTAAACAATGAATACAAGAGAGGCGAGAGCACTAAACATCGGCGCGGATGGCGTGACTCTAAGAGAGCGTGCCTTCAACGCGGTACCGAAAGCTTCTATCCGACAGATAGCCTCGTATGATGAGCACGAGCTTGTGAGGCACTCCCATAGTGAAAAGCTTGTAAATCAAGCCGTTGTGCCACACTTTGTCGAAAGCTTTCGCTACGTCGAAGAAAACAACGCCGGTGTATAAATTACGCTGCAACCGCACGTTGATATACTCAACGATACGGTGAACCTGTTGTACGCACGAGTGGCGGGTTCGGAACCCAAACTGTTCGTGAGGGACCAAGAGTGATGCATCGGCGCATGCTTTCAGCCTAACATACAAAAGCCGCTCGTAAACTTTCCCTGAACCTTTAAGCAGACTGATCGGGCGATAACTACTAGGCTCGGACCTAGGCTTGCCGGGTTTGTGGATTCCTATTACCTCGGCTTCTTTTCACTGATGTGGAAACATATTGTTGTTAATTGCGGCGTTATATATTATAGTAGGTAGTCAAAATGACTATGAAAGTTACGGGGAATATTTTAATGACCCTGTTTGTTATGCCGTCCGAGCCGGGAGCTTTACTGGGGTAAACCCTTAGTGATCGTCCTAAACTCATCAGGGGTGGCTAGGGGTATGTGTTGTGCTCATCTTCGTCGTCTCCTATTACGTCATGTCTGTCTATCAGGGGACGAGGTGGCGACGTGAGAGAGGCTCGACGCTCCACCTCGCTATCTACATTTAATAGGTGGTCTGTGTCGATGTGGGACGTGCTCGGCGTACATTGCTGCTCCAGGCTGTCAGCCAGGCATTCTGTCTTGTCCCCGTCCTTGAAAGTCGGTGGACCAATTGGCCTGTTCAGAGGTGGTAAACAGGTCTTGGTGACATCTTTAGAGAGCGAACAAGATAGCTGCCAGAAGGCGAGGTGAGTGGGTTCTAGCTCGCTAAGCGTGGTTTCCCGTCGAGAGTTACGCATCTTTTTAATACGCGACTTGACGTCACGCTGTAGAGAGCGCATAATGATGCGATTGGACTCAGTCGGGTATCGGTCCTAGGCACGAATCGCTGCGTTCTTACGCCGCAACAAGTCACACGTGCGTCAGCGGACAAGTTTCATCGACGGTCGCCCGTCTCGGATACCTATCTGCCGTGAGCAATCGTTAATTAACGATTGCCCGTGGCTCGTGAAGCTATCGACCGCTTGTACACTACAAGCATTGTTCACATCAGCATCATTGACCCCCATTTGATTGGCGTTTAGCGGTATCAGCTCTCTGAGCACTGGCGAGGACGACACGAGTTCTTTCCCGAGTCGTGCCCAGTCAGTGACCAGTTTAGTCGGCATGTGCCCTGTGTCTATGGGCCCTAATCTGGGTGCAAAATCTAATAGGACCGGTCTATGGTCGGAGTCTAACTCGTGTAACACTTCTACCGAACACAAGCGTAGACTTATGTTCTTTAAAAGGGCTACGTATAGTGTGTCAGGTCTGTGCGTCACGTTATCAGGATAATGTGTCGCCTCCAGCGGCGATATAATGTCATACTGAAGTGACTCAGAGAGTTACTCGAGTATCGTACCGCGTGGGTTAGTCACTTGACAGCCCCAGCGGCGTTCAGATCGCCCGCCGCGATAACCGAGTCGCCTAGCCCCAGGAGGGCCTGAAGGTCTTCTTTCAGGAGCCTCTTAGGGTTGTGTGAAGTGCTACTCGACGGTGGGAGGTAAGCAGATACCAGGGTAATGGATGGGTGCCCAGTCATGGCGAGTGGACAGACCGAGGCCTCAATGTACTCCAAGGTTGGCGGATCCATAGGTATACAATGCAGAGACTTCTTAAAGTATATCAGAGTGCCCCCTCCGGGCGAGTTCAGCCTATCATTACGCACTAAACAATAGTTTGCAATGTTAGGGTTTCTGTGTGCTGGCTTCAAGAAAGTCTCTTGCACGAGCAGTATATCTGTCTGATGGTCCCTAAGGAACGGGCCTATTTCATCAGTTAGTAGGTATTCCCACAGGCGGTCGTAATGGATGCTATTACCATTATAACAGGGCTGTATAGAAGAAAGGCCGTGACCTCAATGCAAAAAATGAAATCATAAGATCAACTTCCAATTTGCCCTTATTGCCTATTGATTTCATAGAATCTGGTTGGAAATCAATAAAAAAGCTAAGTCCAAAATATGAGCCGAACAAGAAGTTTGTTAATTATTTTGAACGACAAAGGGCGAACTCTTTCTCTCTGATATGTTGTGCATCAGAAAGGCACCGCACGAACAACGGCATGGAGAGCTGGCATAGACGCCTTAACTGTCGGATTCCTCACAAGGCTACATTAGTTTTATTTTTATATATACTGTGAAAAAAGGCACGGCTTAAGAGCGTTTACGCCTTACGGCTTTTCATACAAACTTTCAAGTCCTTATTTTTCGAAATGAATTAACTGATTTCAATGAAACTTCATACACATAAGCAGGATACATAGGTCTAAAAAGTTAACTGAAAATATTTTCGATAAAAAGTTTTACAGCTAAATTAGGCCGATTTTAAATTTTCCATAGAAACAGATATTTCCAATTATCTTTTTTTAAATATGATATGTCGAAAATATTTTCAATTAACTTTTTAGACCTTTATATCCTGCTTATGTGTATGAAGTTTAATTAAAACCGGTTCATTCGTTTCAAAAAATAAGGAAGTATGAAAAGCCGTAAGGCGTAAACGCTCTTAAAGATATCGCTATTAGGAATCCATATTTCAACCAATCTCGCAGATTGCGACGTCATATTGAATTCGACAAAATGCATAGTAATGAAGTCACTTTCCTCAATCAACAGAATATTTCAGTATCACAGTTTTTTTAAATATAACAAGAATCCGGAAGCAAATTCTCCACCAATCGTAACTTCACTAACATAGGGTTTCAACATTAATTTACTTATTATTTGTTGACTTGATACTTGATGGCACGGGCTGTTTCCGCAACTCCACGTCTTGGCGTGTATTTTGCGTGCGGGTGGGAATGGTGTCTTCATTCGAGCCACCCCAGCTCTTCGAGGAAGGCCAGCAGACTCTTGATGTGGCCCACGGCCTCCCTCAGGGTGCTGTATCTGGTCAGGTACTGCTGCCTGTACTGTGCGACCTCAGGGCAGTCGAGGAGCAGGTGGGCTGCCGTCTCGTCTGCTGCCATACAGGCCCTGCACAGCGGGCTGTCGGTGATACCTATAGTAAATAGGTGTTTATTAAAGAATCCGTGTCCTGTGTAGGCGGCCGTGACTGTCCGTAGTTGTTGTTTGGACAGCCGGAGGATTTGTTTGGCTATCTTACCGTCTACTGCGGGAAGAGCCTCCTTGGCCTGCCTACATGTTTCAATACCAATCCAGGACTGGTTGTGTTTGGTCCTGGTCCTATTTCTTACCAGGTTGCGATAAAAACCAGAAGGGAGGGGAATTATGGGCTCGGGTCCCACCACCTCTAAAGTGGCCCCTCTTCTGGCGAGTACGTCGGCTGCGTCATTCCCTCTTGAGCCACTGTGGCCCTTGATCCATTGCAGTGTTAATTTGTTTAGTTTACCTACCTCTGTTAGTTTCTGGAGGCATTCAAGCGTGAGTGCCGAGGTGATAGTATGGCTTTTGAGGGCTGAGAGGACAGCCTTACTATCTGAGAGGATCCTAATGGATCGTTCCCTTACCTCACGTGCCATGATTGCTGTGGCAGCTAGGATTATGCCAAAACATTCGGCCTGGTAGACCGTGTTGTAGGCTCCCAGCGGTGCTGCGATGTTGATGTTTAGGTCCTCGGAGAATACTCCTGAATCCGTACCTGTATCCGTTTTGGACCCATCTGTGAAGATCGTGAGCTCGTTGTGGTTAACTGCTCCTCCGTGTAGATCCTCGTACAGTTGGATTTTGTATTTCTTGTCGAAAACAAATTGTTTCGGTATGCGGTCGCTTATTGCTTGTGTGATAGGAACTTCTTTAAAGAGTGTATTTAAGTTGTTAGTGTGCGGTATATTCGTGTCTTTCCAGAGCTTCAGGGCTCTCAGCCGGACTGCCGACATCGTTGCTTCCTGTTGTATGAACAGGTGCAATGGAGGCAGATCCAGCAACACTTCAAGTGCCGCTGTTGGCGTTGTTTTCATACAGCCCGTGGCCGCTAGGCATGCAAGTCTTTGAAGCTTCTGAAGCTTGTTGGCGGCCGTTATTAGGTTGGTCCTAGGCCACCACACTACTGCGCCGTAGCTTACCATCGGACGTATTATTGTCTTATAGAGCCATAAGACAATTTTGGGGGATAGGCCCTAGCGTTTTCCTATCATCTTCTTGCACTGCCAGAAAATGATGCTGGCTTTATTGAGCTTATTTTCCATGTGGCTGTTCCATGTCAATTTGCTGTCGAGAGTGACACCTAGGTACTTGACCTCGGTAGACAGCTTAAGCTCTGTATCGAATAACCTGGGCAATCGGTAAGTACCCAGCGCGCGTTTGTGTGTGAACATAACTAGTTCGGTCTTGGTCGGGTTTACAGATAATTCGTACTCATTACACCACCACTCTACTATGCGTAGGGCTTGTTGGGTTAGGTCGTACACTGTACTGGTTACCTTACCTGATGTGAGTATGGTTAGATCATCTGCATAACCTATTGTATAGAAGTATCTCGCGTTGAGTTTGTCTATGAGTTCATTGATGACTAAGTTCCACAATAGCGGGGAGAGTACACCTCCCTGCGGGCACCCTTTAGTTATCAAAGCTGTCTGATTGTCGCCTTGCAGGCGCACTACCCTTTTGCTGAGCATGTTTTGGATCCACTGTATGAGCATCTGATCAACACCATGCCTGGCTAGGGCGTTGCTTATGCTGGAAAGGTTTGTCTTGTCGAAGGCTCCTTCTATGTCGATGAAGGTGCCCAAGCAGATGCTTTTTTGTTGTATAGCAGCTTCTATCTGGGCCACGACCTGATGTAAGGCCGATTCCGTCGATTTCCCTGAGCTGTATGCATGTTGGTTGGCATGTAAGGGTAGGTGCTTAAGAGCCCCACTTCTTAGTTTCCTCTCGCAAAGCCTTTCCAAGGCTTTAAGCATGAAGGAGGTAAGGCTTATTGGTCTAAAGGACTTTGCATGGGTATAGTCTGTTTTGCCTGGTTTTGGTATGAAGATTAGTTTGACTTCCCTCCACCTCTTCGGTACATATCTGAGGGCCAGGCTAGACCTCATGATTGCCAGGAGTCTTTTAAGGACAGGTTCCCCTCCCCATTGTAATAACCCTGGGAAGATGCCATCCAGTCCGGCTGCTTTGAAGGGGTGGAAGCTATCGATGGCCCATCGGAGTTTTTCTTCTGTGACCACGTTGTTTGCGTGTCTCCATTCGTGTTCGGTCGCCACTGTTGGTGTATCGTGCCACGTTACTACCGGGGTGAGGACGCAGCCTGGGAAGTGTGTTTCGAGTAGGACGCGTCTTGTCTCCTCCTCCGATGTAGTGTATGTGTTATCCGGTTTACGGAGAGTACCTGGTGCAACCGTCGGTTGCTGGGCCAGTAGTTTCCTTACCCGGTTTGCTTGTTGGCAGGATTCAATGCTCCCACAGAATTTTCTCCATCCCATGGTGCGTCTGAATCTGAGGCATTTTCTGTAGTCTGATTTGGCCGCTTTATAAGCGTCCCAATCTGCGTCCGCGCTTGTGTTCATTGCCCTATTTAGAGACTTTCTTACCTTCTTGCGCTTACGTTCAAGTTCAGCGCCCCACCAGGGTTGTTTCCCCGGGGTTGAAGGTGGAGTGGTTTCCGGGCAAGCTGCATAATAGCTGTCTAGCATCGACTGCGTCAGTATACATACCCGATCGTCGATCTGTTCAGTGTCACCCAGTACCGGCGGCGTGGCCGTAAGGGTAAGTTTCTCATTAAGTAGTAAGACATACTTTGCTTTGTCAGTGTTGTGTGGTTTCCTGCGGGGCTGTGTGGGCTGTATATCGACTTTCATGGAGAAGCTGATCCATCTGTGGTCTGAGCATGATGCCTCTTTCGAGACGTGCCATCCCTTGATGCGTTCAACCGCTCCTTCTGTTGCGAGAGTTAAGTCGATAATTGTCTGACTACGTTTAGTGACGAAGGTGGGCTCCGTACCTGTGTTTAATAGGGTAAGATTAGTGGTGAATAAGTATTCAACCAATGACGTACCTCTGTTATTGTTGCAGTCCATGCCCCACATTTGGTGGTGGGCATTGAAGTCCGTTCCTATTACGACCTCCGTATTGGTTCTCTCGCACTGGTTGACCAGACGCGTGAGGTCGAACGGAGGCGGGTCTACGGCCTCGGGCATGTAGACCGATGCGAAAACGACCGCTATACTCCTTGGCTGCTGTATTATTTCAATTTGTATTGCTGTGATGTCTCTGGAACAGAACTCCGTTAAAGCTTGGGCTCTGATGTTTTTAGTTGTAAGTATACAGGTTCTTGGATGTGTGTGGTCAGTAGAATAGTAAATCTTACCTCCCAGGCTGGAGAGGCCTCTAATGAGGCCACCCCTTATCCAAGGTTCCTGGATGAGCACGATGGCTGAATGTTGGACCTCCATCCATTTGCGCAGTTGCGCAGTGGCCGTTTGGCTATGATGGAGGTTGATTTGTAGGCAGCTGACGTCACTAGGCAGAGGGTTCATCTGTGGGTGATGTCCCCTCCTCCCCGACCTTCAGCTGCGTTAGGCCAGCCAGGATGTCGCCAGCCTCCACCCCGTCGTCCCGCCGCACCGGACTCAGGAGCAAGCTCTCATCTTCCGAGTTACCCTCGGCTGACGGGCCAGCCCCCGAGCCAGACGCGGCCGGCTCTGACAGGCCGGATTTCGCGGAGCACCCTGACTGGGTGTTTGAGGCTCGTTGTGTGGAGTTGTCGCATCCCGGAGGATGGTCGACATACTTTCCTGTAGAGTCCCGGAACCGGACGTAGACTGCACCCAGCCCCAACGCGAGGCGGCGCTCGTTCTGCACCAGGACCGGGACTTGTTCCTCCGGGACGCCCACGACCAAGAACCACCCACCTGACTGTTTCTCCGAGTGCAGCAGAGACTATTTGTCGACCGCCAACCAGGGGTTCTGGAACTCCAGAGCCCGACCCACGTCGCGCACGTCGTCCCAGAACCCCTGTTCGTTGGGAACGACAACGCCGAAAGAAGCCCGGTGGTGGGACCAGGAGAGAGACCGCCTCCGTCAGCCAGGTACGCGTTGCCTCGTCGGCGCACCAGAGTTTGAGGACCCCGTCCGCGTACATGGGTTTCCCGGTGAACGCAGGAGCGGGGCGTTTTGGAGTTTTAGTCGACCAGGCGTCACTCAGGATCTTCCTTTGAATCTCCGTGAGTATCCGGTCCACGAACTCCTTCGGCAAGTTCCCTGTGCGCTTGCATGTTACTGCAACGCCCAGAGATGCCTTGGAGACCTGTGCATAGGACTTACCCTGTATAGTGGAGGAGTCGAGGCGGGGCTTCTTGTGCTCCCCTCGAGGCGAGCTGGTCTCGTTGAGAGCGCGTTTGGCCTCACCTCTTTCCTTGTTTTCGGCAGTTTTACCTGCCGTGTTTCCTGGTGGTGCTGGGGCTAGATGCCGTCCAGGGTGACCAGCCCGCCGCTTGGCGGCAGGCGGCTTCCCCGTACTGCCTCCGGCCTTTGTGCACCCCCTACTGCTGAGCGCAGGCTGCGCGCTGGTCACATTACTGGGACCTGCGACAGCGACCTGCACCGCTGTTTTTGTAGAGGCAGCACCGGCTGCGGCTAGTTATTATTTGTTTTTGCGTAGTATATATATATATTGATTGCCGTACATACAAATATATTGTAAATAAAATGGTAAATTTTAAGATTCTAATAAATTTTATTTGTACAAGTGATTTTTTTTTCGACTGTAGATGACTGTAGCTTTGAAAAAAATTATCTATATATATATAAAAGAAAGTCGTGTTAGTTACACTATATATAGCTCAAGAACGGCCGAACCGATTTGGCTGAAAATTGGTGGGGAGGTAGCTCAGAACCAGGAAAAACACATAGGATACAATAAAATGCAAAAAATAATCTGGGAGGGATTTTAGAGAGGGTCGAAATTTGTAGGAACAAACCTCCTACCTATTGACAGTAATAACACATGCGCTGTAATAATTGAGTTGCTGTGCATGTGCTATATCTGTCAGTACTGTCACATTATACATTGACATAATTATGATGCACTGTTGTTACTTCGTTCGCTTTTAAGGTTCGCTTACTTAATTAAACTAATAATAATTATTGTAACAGCCTTGGCTAATCCCTACTAATATTAGGTACTAGCTGTGCCCGCGGCTTCGCCCGCGTGGAAATCGGTATCTCTTAAATATCCCTTTATGTCGCCTTGATAATGTAAAATAACACAATGATCGGTTGATGAAACTCACACTCATATTTAAGTTTCTTACTTACTGTATTAGAGAAGTAGTAAAATTAAATTCTTAGCTCTTTCTTTTAATAAATACTATCTGGCCGGATTACATAATTATTAGTTAATTTGAATCTTTCCACTCAAAAAGTAACACTCGAATAGTAAGTCTACGATGCTCTACTATCTATACTAATATAATAAAGCGGAAGAGTTTGTCTGTTTGTTTGAACGCGCTAATCTCAGGAACTACCGGTCGGATCTGAAAAATTCGTTTTGTAGCCAGGTCAGCCAGGCATTCTGTCTTGTCCCCGTCCTCGAAAGCCGGTGGACCATTACGCCTGTTTAGAGGTGGTAAAAAGGTCTTGGTGACATCTTTAGAGAGCGAACGAGATAGCTGCCAGAAGGCGAGGTGAGTGGGTTCTAGCTCGCTAAGTGTAGTTTCCCATCGAGAGTTACGCATCTCTTTAATACGCGACTTGACGTCACGCTGTAGAGAGCGCGTAGTGAAGCGATTGGACTCAGTCGGGTATCGGTCGTAGGCACGAATCGCTGCGTTCTTACGCCGCAACAAGTCACGTACGTCAGCGGGCAGGCTCCATCGACGGTCGCCCGTCTCGGGTACCTGCCGTGAGCAATCGTTAATTAACGATTGCACGTGACTCGTGAAGCTATCGACCGCTTGTAGTGTGTCATTGACCCCCATTTGATTGGCGTCTAGTGGTATCTGCTCTCTGAGCACTGGCGAGGACGACACGAGTTCTTTCCCGAGTCGTGCCCAGACAGTGACCAGTTTAGTCGGCCTGTGCCCTGTGTCTATGGGCCCTAGTCTGGGTGCAAAGTCTAACAGGACCGGTCTATGGTCGGAGTCTAACTCGTGTAACACTTCTACCGAACACAAGCGTAAACTTATGTTCTTTAAAAGGGCCACGTCTAGTATGTCAGGTCTGTGCGTCACGTTATCAGGATAATGTGTCGCCTCGAGCGGCGTTATAATGTCATAGTTAAGTGACTCAGAGAGTGACTCGAGTATCGTGCCGCGTGGGTTAGTCACTTGACAGCCCCAGCGGGTGTTCTTGGCGTTCAGATCGCCCGCCACGATAACCGAGTCGCCTAGCCCCAGGAGGGCCTGAAGGTCTTCTTTTAGGAGCCTCTTAGGGTTGTGTGAAGTGCTAGACGATGGTGGGAGGTAAGCAGATACCAGGGTAATAGATGGGGGCCCAGTCATGGCGAGTTGACAGACCGAGGCCTCAATGTACTCCAAGGTTGGCGGATCCATAGGTATACAATGCAGAGACTTCTTAAAGTATATCAGAGTGCCCCCTCCGGGCGAGTTCAGCCTATCATTACGCACTAAACAATAGTTTGCAATGTTAGGGTTTCTGTGTGCTGGCTTCAAGAAAGTCTCTTGCACGAGCAGTATATCTGTCTGATGGTCCCTAAGGAACGTGCCTATTTCATTACGTTGCGATGCAATGCTATTAGCATTGAAAAACCCTACCTTGAGTGATCGTGGTTTGACTCTGCCTATAGTGTGCCTATCCATTACTAAGCCCTAAAGTTTGCAAATGACTGAAATACGTACGCGTACCTAAAACGTATTTCTAGCATGGCGTTTAAGTTGCCTTTTGCGCGCCTAAGCTCTGCCGCGATGGCGCTAATATCAGCGTTGCTCGCGAGTGCTGCGAATCTAGCGACCAGGCTGAAGTCGTCTTCAACCTGGGGGGAGTTGGGGCTGGCAACGAGTACCGGTACCGTCGCCGGGCGCGGGTTAGTGGCGGGCTGGGCCACCTTTAACGCGGGTGTAGGTGTTTTGTTTGTAGCGGGCCTAGCAGTTTGCGCGAGGGGAGCATGCGGGCGAGATGGCAATGAAGGGAACGCTAAAGGCGTGTTCCATGCTGAAGGCTGAGCTGAAGGCTGAGACGGGCCAGAGGGCCGGGCGGGGGCTGGGGCCGGGGGCCCCGGGAGGACTTTGCGTGTGGGCGTTTGAGGCGCCTTCGCCGCGGGTCGAGTGGCACGCGGTGCCTTGGGACACCCGCGGTAGTTCGCGGGGTGACCCAGCTGCCCGCACAATACGCATGCGGGAGGGTCCTCGCAAAGCGCCTTGTCCCTGGGGCGCTTGCAGTCGGCGGTTGCGTGGTCCTCTAGGCACTTGACGCACCTAGGCCGCGCGAAACAGTTACGCGCCGAGTGCCTATACAGCTGGCATCGGTGGCACTGACTAATTGTGCTGTTGCGCCGGGGAGGCTCGACCTTTATGCCAGACAGGTGGCATATCGAGGTCAGCCTAAAGATGGCTTTCCCGGCCTCTGACTTTTCGAGCACAACGAGAACCATGTCATATGGCTCACGTGTCCTCGCCTTTGTCATACGGTGCACTTCGTGCACAGGCAGTTGCTCCTGGAGCAAGGAAGCCTTGACCTCTTCGGTCGTCAGCTCCTTCGGTACTCCCCTAATAACGACTCGGAGGAGCCGCTCTTCGGGGAGAGTATAGGTGTGGAAGGAGATCTGTCTCTCCTTCAACACTTTGGTCAGCGCGCGGTGGCCCTGGGACGTGGGCACCTGTACTTTGATCCCCTGTTGGGTGGATCTGGCGCTAGTGTAATTAACTTGGTGCTCATTGCACCAGGTGGACACTGCCAGCCACTTGGCCTTGTCCTGTATGAACAGGGGTGGAGGCATTGGGGGCTTTGTCGGCCCCCTCGACCCCTGATGGGGGCTGGGGGGTCCTAGGTCTAGGAGTGGCTGGACGGCTGTTTCCTGGCCGCGAGCTTGTTGGCGTAGGCGCCAAAGTCTTAGCCGCCTTGCTCGGCTTTGACTTGGCCGCTCGGCGGCGCTTCTTGCCCTCTACGAGGGTGAAGTCCTCGTCTTGGACTGAGGTTTCGTCTGACGAGTCTGTCGACTCGCTACCAGACTCCTCTTCCTCGTCCGAGCCACGCACCGTCACGTCCATCTCGCTCTGAGCGCTAGACGGGCGGCTGGTAGTGGCTTCGGAGTCGGTAGCGCGCATACTCGGCAGCGGGCTGCGAGAGCGCGATCTACCCGATGAAGTCGGCGAAGGCGGGTGGGCCGCGCTGATACGCCGCTGCGGACCTACTGGCGCCTGAATGGCATCCCCAAAGATTTCCTTGAGAAAGGAGAACGCCCTAGGGTTAGCGAGAATAGTTTCTAAACTTATCACTCCGGCCATCGTGACCGGAGTGTAAGTTTACTAACCACAGAGCAACACCACTAGAGACCGCATTAGCTAATATTTGTTTTGATTCGAGTTCACTAAATTTGCGGACTGCGCGGGATGCGTGGGGCGCACGTAATGCGTTGTGATTGGCTATTGCAAGGTCAAACTTAGGACATGCACTCTAGTGCACTGTACCGTAGTGATGGGACAGGGATGGAATATTGTTCGATAGAATTTGGTTTGTATTGATTATATTATTGATATATTATTATGGATAATAAATGTTTCTTACCCGTCCGTTAAATATTATAAAGCATTTTTAATAAATATGTTTTTTACCCATACGTTAAATATTATAAAGCACTTTTAATCTTTGATTTTGTGTATAGACAAGCTTCCGTCACTCTTCAGTGCGTAACGCTATAAGTGCTAGTGATGAAACGGATGGTGGTTTGGCCGGATACCGGATAGCCGGATATCCTGCCGAACATTGACAACAAAAGTCCATGATCATGGCAAATACGATCTCATGTAACATTGTTTTTTACTTGAAGTTAAAGCAAATTGATCATCCATGACCGTAAGTAACCTGACAACTATATTTGGTGGTCAGCTAATTTTATACTCTAACTACTCTGTATTTGAAATTTTGGCACTCTGTAGCAGTTTATGACTTAATTTTTGGACTTAATTATGGTCACTATTAACCCACCCAGTACTGTCAATTGTCACCTCGAAAAGTTGAGTCTCTCCGATACCGTAAGAGTACATCAGGAGTCACATAACTCTTTCGGTGTTGCGCTTCGGGTAACATGTTGTCGCGTATAACCCAATGTCATCAGGTATCCCGCAATGTCATCGGGTGTCCCGCAATGTCGTCGAGTGTCACCCAAAGTCGTAAAATTTAAAACGTCGGTGGCAGTCCAATACCGTTAAGTATCACCTAACACAATCAAGTACCACCGAATCCTACCGGGTATCAGCCTTTGTCGTCGTATGTCAACCAATAGTATCATCAGGTGTATCGACAAACTCCATTACGTTCGTGATCCGTCAATACTATCGGATCCCCTAATACTATCGGGTTTCACCTAACACTATTAGGTGTCACCTAACGCTATCGGATGTCGTCTAACCTATCAGATGTTACCAGACACTGCCAGGTGCTACCCAATGCCGTCGCGTGTCACCTAATGCCCTCGGGTTTCATCAATCAATGTTGTCAATGGGGATCGGCCAATACCATCGGACAAACCGATACTATCGGGTATCACCCAATATTGAAGGGTAGCACCCCGATATAGGAGAGAGTCACCACAATACCGTTGGGTGTCACTTAACACTATCGCGTGTCATCTTACACGACTTTCAGGTATCACACTTAATAACATCATGTATCACACACACCCCGAATACAGTCGGGTGTGACCCCAATAGCGTCGCGTGTCCCCCACTACCATCGGGTAACATCCAATACGGTCGAATGCCACCTCAACACTGTCAGTTTAAAATTCCGCATGTCTACAGCATTTATTTATGAATAAGAATACTTATCTAAACTGAAAGATCTCAAATTACTTAATTCCACTATTCCGAAATATCTCAAATTCTTTGTTTTTTTAAGACGTGGACACACCCACAACCATCCTGACTAGGCTTTTGTTAAGAACATTTACGTCAGAAAAAGTGAAAAGATCTACGTAATATCCCTTATTTCTAAACCTGCAGTACGCGCAGTTTGCGCGTACTGCAGGTTGGTTTACTTGCCCCTCCCCACTCTCCTCACTTCCTGTCACAAAAATGACCCTGTTTGGCCGCCGAGTCAAGCCACATACTCACACTGTGTTATGATCTTCGTAACATTACCACGAAAAATAATCTGTCTTATTATGGAATGCGCTCCCTCTCGAAATCAGGATGGCAAACAATCGGCTCACTTTCAAGTTAAAGGCTCGAGAGTTTGTAAGGAGTAAAATGGCAGGATAATCACAGACTGACTGGATTTACTGACTTATATATTATTTATGTATATATCTATAATTGGCAAGTATTTATTCATATACATATATATGTATTTATACTTATTTATTCTTTATATGTGTACCTATATATTAAATGTATATATTTAAGTATATGTATATAGTTTAAGTAGTAATTTACTTATATATATCTAGTAATTATTGTCTAATACCAAATAATAATTTTATAATAATCACGCACCTACTATCAACTATCTCTGCATCACCCTAGGTTGACTGGTAGAGAATGCCTAAGGCATTAAGTCCGCCTATGTACCACATATTTTTTGTGTTGTGCAGAAAGTTAAATAAAAAAAAAAAAAAAATATCGACAAAAATATTGACTTCGAAATCACAACACTATCGACTATTGCAATTTACGTAATGAGTGTGAGAAGGGCTTTTCGAAAAGACATCAACGAACGCATTATTACTATTATTGCGCATGATTTGGTAACCAGTATAAACTGAGCTCCGATGCACTGGTTGTGGGTTTTATTTATGAATAAAAACTTACTTACCGATGAAATGTTAAACCATCTTTTTGATAATTTGACGTCTTGGATGTCTTGCCACACCATTTTACCGCACAGGTAGCCATTTTTACGTGTTTTGGGCACTAAATAATTTTCAAATATGAACACAACGTGTACACGCATAAGGGTCACAGACTTGGTCGACACTGATGTTTTGATTTGTGCCGTTACTTCATATACTTCCGAAAATACTTATGTCTCGCGCGCGTTAGTTGCCTGCTATTAGGTGTCTAGTGGGGGTGGTCTGTGTTACTAACTTATTAAGTAAACCACAATAGCTATATAGTCGCTAAGCGCACTATAATCCTAAGTTAGAATCATCTGCTATTTACAAATTATTTTATCGTCATCATGTCAGCCTAGAGACGTCCACTGTTGGACATAGGCCTTCCTCAAGGTGTGTGGAGAACACAGACCGATTTTGAGGCGCCTGCATCAAATTATTATTTACTTAAGTACGTATTATTTACTAAACTTACAAGTATTTCCATTGTCCTTCGAAATGTCCACCACCGTTGTCAAAAGCATCCAATATGCACTGTTTTAATTGTTTGACACTGACCCGGTCACTTTTGTACACTCACAATACGATGTCCATGGGTACACAGCTGCACTCGCGATTTTTCCACTCAAAAAGTACGCACGAAGCATAGCTACATACTCCCGTGATATGAACTGATATGATAGGCCATCGCGTCAGGCAAACGTAGACAAACAATTAAGTTTTGCAACGAAATTAGATACGCTGACTTTCGCTAGTAATTTAGTACTGTGTGTCGCATCGTCGGGGCGTGGCGCAGGCGCAGAGGGGCGGGGGGGGGGGGGGGGTTTAATTTATCAATGGTATGATAGTACACGGGTCGGTCATAGTATTAGTATTGCATTTACCAATTATCACGTATTTTTGTGGACAGTTTTGAGACAGTTTTGGGACTTAGTGTTTTTATTTTTCAACTACATAATTATGATCAGTTAAAGATACTTAGTGCCCTGTTAAATTTTTTGTACTAATTAAAAAATAGCGGTGTATATGTATTTGGTTCGGCGTTACACCGAAACCGTAGGGCGTAGGGTTCTAGGCGACTTGGAGAAGGAAATGGACTGTATAGAGAGGATAGCGGTTCTTCGCCGCCTAGGAGATGGATACGCTAAGGGGTGATTGAGTGGGTATAGGATATTTCAAGGATGGAGGGCACCTACCTTATACAACCTTCTTCGTTTCCGTAGGGCAGTCTCCTGGTGGTTTCGTGATGCAGCTGCTTGTTTTCACTTCAATTCACCATTCGCGAGCGGGTTTTCCTTGGTGGAAGCGGTAATAAATCACATACAACGGTGCGGCGCGGTACGGTATCGCGGACACGTTCTCAGCGAGCGGAATGTTCTCGACTGTCCCTCGCGTCCACGATCGCGTTGACGAATCAGGCGAAGGCAGTGCCTCTTCCAGGGAGTGGGATAGAGCGGGACGGAAATATGGTATCGCTCGCACTAGACGTGGAACGATTGATCTTGATGCGATTCGTTATACATAGGAAGGTAGATGGCGCTACCAGTATTACTTATGAGATATATTGTGTTTTCATGCGATGGCCGAGACAATCTATTTATTTAAAACATTATAGATTTTTAATTAACCGACTTGGTACACATGGATCTCACAACTTTTTACGGTCGCGAGACTTGGTATTTTTGACAAGTATTGTTTTTATGGGATTTTATTTTCAGGCAATCAGGCAAATAATAGTGTAATTTATAGCAATTAAGCTCTTTAGTAAACTTTCGTTATGGACCGATAGACTTGTGCATTGTCGTGCAACGAACACTGTTGGATTGTAGCCAACGGATTTTTTAAATTATTTATAGTTATTTATGGAGGCAGTATGAGTTTTTATGTAGCTGTAACTTAGGCCTCGTGTTCTGTTCTGTTTTCTTTTTTTTTTGGTGTCGGGTTGGAAAATCCTCATGGTGTCTCTCCGCCCTGGAGGAAGGACGAAGGGGACTGTCAGACTCTTACGGACTAAAAACCAACCCGTGTTCCTCACGCACCCGTGTGTCGGGGGGTTGGGTATCGCTGAAGCATTCCTCGCTAACCCCCGACGGGTATTGGCCCGCCAGATGGTCAGGCGGGCCCCGAACAAAACCCCCTTGGCGGCGGATGAAGGTGTTGGGCTCCGCCGCCAAAACACTCAGCGGACGCAGAGGATAGGGAGGACGGCAACGCAACACCGCATCTCCTCTTCCTCTGCGGCCCCACCGCGACGCAACGATGGTGTGCCCCCATTTGGTCGCGGGAGATAGGGTGCGCGGCAACGCAACACCGACACGCCTCTCCTCCCGCGACCGCACCCGACTGCGAGGGACAGAAGAACTGTCCCTTGCACCCGCCCCTTTGGATGCATCCTGCGCAGGCCTCCGTCAAGCCCATGCGGAGCGTCCCCTCCTAGATCCCTCTTAGCTTCACCGCGGGTGACCAATCCACGGTTACTGAGCCCCCCCACCACGACAAGGTGGAGATCCCTCGGGGGGGTTTGTAGATAGTCTTACTTTAGTCCTTTCTGGTACCTTCTACTTCTTGTACACCAACAACCAATTTTCTTAATTAAAGCTCTAACTGCAAATGTAATTTTGTAATCCTTTTATGCAGTTGATGTATCTCGAAAACTGGACCAAAATTGAAATATATTTTAGTTTTTCCTTGGTTTATACACTAAACACTAACTGTTTCCTAAATCTGAAGCTTCTATGTTTGCTGGAAGAGCCTTAGACTTTTGATGATCGGTCAGTGAGTGACAAAATTAAGAATTTTGACTCGTTATAATTCTTAAACTACTAGTTCAAAATGAATGAAATTTGAAATACACCATCTTTATACAATGCCTGCATGGTTACTAAACAATCAAGCTTCTAGTTTTATCCACAATGAAGTTATAGGGGGTCGAAAATGGCCTGAATTGCTTCGAGAAAAGGATGGTACGGCCGTGCCGCTTTTTTGCTCGACCCCCAGATACTGGGTCTATAGATGGCACAGATTAAATCTAAATCGTACTGTATATTTGGAAAATGGTTGTTCATTCACAGAACCGGGCTCAAATTCTTAATATCCTGTGATACACGTGCTCATGATGTAAAGTTACAAACAAAAATGTTAGTTTTGGCACAGAATAGATAGTACTAACGGTTTTGGTTACATTGTGCTAAAATAATTTACCCCAGTGCTCGATAGATGGTATTGTGCTTTTTCCTGAATCGCGCTATGGTTTCGTTACCGCTGAACCTATATAAACCCGATCATTCTAACAATTTCTACTTACTTTGACTCACCCCAACCCTCTTTTGGTTGCGGCATTAAACTATACACCATCTAGGATTTCTAATTCTAATTTTAAGATTAGGAGACTTAGGCACGTATTAGACGAACCTGACGACGACACTACAGTTACACTCGCTCAAATCAGAGCACACACGGCTCGCGAAGCCACACAAATTCGACCGCGGTTCCGTACTCGCCGACGAGGACGGAATACGCGACGCGTTAACGTTAGTACCGCGGGACACCTTAGTCCCGCATTGCCGACAGCGCCCCAAGCCGAGGTCCGTGGTAATCCACCCTTGGGGAGTCAAAACGCTGTCTAGTATACTTTGACGGGTTGGGAGCCTTCTGCGCTCACCCATAAAGTCCGCGTAAAGTTGTCAAGGCCATCTGCGGCCAACAACTAGTCCACACACACAAAAAAAAAAAAACAATTACTACTGCCAGCGCGAGATCCTGCTAACAGGGGATTGAGGGAATCAAGGTTCAGTTCGCCACGTCCCAGGACCACCGCGCGCTGACTAAGGTGTCGAAGGAGAGACTGATCTCCTTACACACATACACACTCCCCGAGGAACGGCTTCTCCGAGCCATTATAAGGGGTGTACCTAAGGAGCTGACGACCGAAGAGGTCAAAGCTGCCTTACTCCACGAGCAATTCCCCGTGCACGAAGTGCACCGCTTGACGAAGACGAGGACTCGCGAGCCATACGACATGGTACTCGTCGTCCGCGACAAATCATGCCGCATTTACACATTCGTGCGAATGACGAGGCGAACAACGAACACGCATAATGTAAACACTGCATTCGCTATCGCTATTCGCTTCACGATTCGCGTGTTCGCGTTGAGAGCGGTTTTTCGGACACGAATTAAATGGCACGAATGGCGAACTCGAACTTACTGTTTACACATTCGTCTGCAACTCTGCATTCAGTTGACAGCTAGCGCCCGACCCAACCGGACGTGTTGTCAAAAATGGAGTGGAGTGAAGCGCGAATTATAGAATTCCTTGAACTATTTCAAAAAGAAGAGATCATTTGGAACCCAAAACATCAGAACCATAAACATAGGCAAAAGATAAACGATGCTTGGAACCGTATGTCTACTAGTATGGGGTTGCCATTAAGCACATTAAATATAAAAAAAATATACTTTGGCTAAAACAAAATTGATTATCAACAAACAAAGTAAAAGATAAGACTGCCTCATTGGTCTCGCGGCATTAACAAAACGTGCTCAGAATAATTATAAAATTAAAACTGCAGACAATACCTGTAAAGCAACATGGCAAATTATTAATAAAGTTAGGTTAAACACACCGAAAGAATCTATCTCTAATATTAAAATTAATAATTGCTGTATCACGCACCTTACGAGCATAGCAAATGCATTTAACGATTATTATATTGATAAGGTGTGCCCAGCTACAGATACGGGAAAAAATGTAACTCACTTAATAAGTAACAAACTGGAATCGATGTTTCTAGCACCCAGTTTGCCTTGTCATATAAATAAAATTATAAGAAATCTTCGAAACACTAATAGTGTCGGATATGATGGCATTTCCACAAAAATTATTAAGGCCGTCAGTGATGATATTTGCCACCATCTCAGCCATATTTTAAATTTGAGTATATCAACCGATAAATTCCCAAACGACCTTAAATTGACCATTGTAAAGCCAGTGTACAAAAAGGAAAACAAGCAATCAATGGAAAACTATAGGCCGATTGCATTGATACCTATATTTTCAAAAATATTTGAAAAATATATCTACAACGAACTTAATGGCTACTTAGAAAAAGGTGACATTTTATGCAAGGAACAAAAAGGGTTTCGTCGAAATAAAACCATTAATATGGCGATATATGATTTTATATACAATGTCCTGCTGCCTGTTGATAAAAGATCACCTGTTTGTGCTGTTTATTGTGATATGTCACAGGCTTTTGATCACGTTGATCATAATATTTTAGTAAAAAAACTTGAATCCTATGGCATAAGAGGCAATGTTTCAAGTTTAATTAAATCTTACTTATCTGAGAGAAGGCAAAAAATAGAAATAAGTGAATTTAACTTTAAAACAAAAACTCAAGACACATACTCCTCAAATGAGCGTTATGCCTCGTATGGTGTTCCCCAGGGCAGTGTACTGGGCCCACTGCTTTTTATAATATACCTATATAAATGACCTACCAATGGCTACCAGACAACCAATGACTTTATTTGCAGATGATAGTACCGTGACTATAGCGTGTAATAATATTGACAATTATCAAACTGACATTACGAATTCATTGACATCAATCATATCATGGCTTAATAATAATAATTTGAAATTAAATATAGATAAAACTAACATTATGCATTTTAGCCAACGATCACAGGAACGTTCTAATATAAATATAAATTATAACGAGAAAACCCTAGGTGAAGTAAATAGCACTCGATTTCAAATAAACATTGCGCAATGGCCTACGTAGTACTAGATGGTACCCACGTATTGCCAGCAATGTATATTTTTTTATTTGCTTGCGATAGTATCGTTTTGTCTACAAATTACATAATACTATTGTAATAATTACAAATATCATTTTTATTTTAAGGTCTTTGGACTTACCGGTGAAAAGAAATCCCTTCTAGAGCCACAGTACATAACTGGCTTCTTTTTCGACACGTTATTATAGCGCAAGACGGCATAATTCTTTTATTTTCGCGGAGCTTCGTACGCTGTCGCAATATGAGCACGATTGTTGACAGCGTCAATCAAAATTTTCGACATATGAGCGTTTGCTCACAAGGACGGCGAGCCTGCCACGCCCACAAGGCCGTTCTAACCTCTCTTAACTGTTCTGTGATTTCATTATTATGTATTTTAAATGATAAATACAATATATCTTTTTTCAATAAATTGTCGATTAGTCCATATTATTTTCTGTGTCAGTCGGTTTGTATATGTAAACATAGATGGCGTTGAGCAAATGACGTCATTTTCTGAATGGTGGTGTTAACATTCTCCGAGGATTGATGAGGTTCTCGGATAATTTGCTTTCGTCTTCGTTGGATTACTTGGATTGTATAATTGATGTTACTTATGGGTTTATGATTGTTGAATGTTTTCGTGTTTCTTTGATTTCTTTCGTTCGTTCGTGTTCTGTTCTTATACAGCCTATACAGGTGTCTCATTATTCCCAATTTGTCACTCCTCACGTCACGTACGTGGGAATCTTTGGCAGAAGACTGAGACCTGAATTAAGATACCTCTTGAATTACTCAAAATGGGGCTATCTTACTTTCGGCAGGGCTTGATATTCGTAGTGCTGTGTGTATTTTCTAAATAAATCGCAGGGACAGACACTTGAAATAGCTGGAATCGACATCCGAACATGTTGTTTTTCACATGATCAGTTATATGTGGCATGTTCACGAGTGAGCGGTAAAAATAATTTACATGTTCTATGTGAAGGTGGTAAAACAGTTAATGTTGTAAATAAAGAAATTCTCTAAAGATATATATTAGTTATATAATATACATTTAAAAGTTATAAATATTATATACTCTTGGCATAAATGTCATGCTAATTAAATTCCAACATTTACGCGAACGAAGTCGCGGTCACAGCTAGTTAGGTATAAATGCGAAAGTGTTAATAGATATATGTATATTGGACATGTATTGGAACATGCCTTTGGCATTTGACTGTATGCAAGGCGATGTTATTTATTATGTACCTTTCGGTAGATATAATGGTATATAGTGTCATGAATACTGACCGAGCTACTTTGTGCCCTATAGAGTTTCTGAAGTCTTTAGAATAATCCGGAGTGTCTTCACACAACTTGAGACTGAAAGTAGATTTGTGTTACCCCGAATTTAACGCGCGCGAAGCCGCGGGCAAAAGCTAGTTTGAAATAAATGAGATTAACTTAAGTGGACATTGTAATAAATTTTGACACAGAGACTTTTTGTTTATGAAAGTGCCGAATATTATACCTACTCTATTATTTTTTTAAGGGTAGTATTTAACTCTTCCTCAATATAATGTCTGATTTCTACAAAAAAATATATTTGTTCCACCAAATATACTTATTGCACCACTATAATACTTATATACCTACTCACTAAAATATATCATAACGAACACCTGTTTATTGACCGTTGCAAATCTCTAATATTGAAATTAATCCTTTTAGTTAAAGAAAGTAAAAAGTAAAGTATTTCAAATTTTACTTTTACTCAACAACCAAATAATTTGATAAACTAAGTTCACGGAGCCCCACGGGCTCCTATTTTTGGGTGCAGCGTCACAAGAAAACCTAACATAACCTATTTAGTTTTCTGAGTGGATAAGTTTCCCAAGCGGACTAGATTTTTCATATTAAATGATATTTTATGGAAAGATTGAGGCATATTTGGTGTGCAATTAGTATTTTAGTGTGCAAGTCAGTATTTTAGTGAAATAATAAAGTTTCTTAGCGTAACGCACTTCAGTGTGTTACTTAAGATATTTGATGCACTGTTAAAAATATCCCTTTTTTTAATAACAGAAAGATACCCGACACATAATTATTGTCTTTTTTGCAAGAAACAAAAATTATTTGTAAATAGTGACATCTATCCGTCGGTAAATAGCCATAAAACACTTTGAAGGTACCTATTTAGACCTATACTTTTACTAACAAACTTATAATGATCATAGATGGCACCACATATATAACCAGTTTTGGATAATCCCTGTTTTGTTTGGGACTACGTACAAAGGAGAGGTCAAGCTGTACACCGAAAACCACTCAACCGATTGTGATGTAACATAATATACTATTTTATAGGTTTGAGTATCCTTTTTACATGAGTGTAAGTTTTATTGAAATCAATTTCGCCATTTTAGAGATCTTTAGCAATATAGGGAAAGACAGACAGGCAGACTGACAGACAGACAGACAGACAGACAGACATAAATTCTAAAAAATATCAAGTATTGCTTTTTAGCATTTTCCTAGATTTTTTAGCTAATTTTCGTCAAAATATATAATATCTTTAATGTACAGACTTTTTCACCTCTACAGTTTTATTATAGTGTAGACACAGATAAGACAATACCAGTACAAATGCCGCAAGTCGTCCATAAAAATTGGCCACGTTAGATCCTTATTATTAGACCTCTATTTTTATAAGTACTTGTTAATACCGTAAATAATACAACAGATTGCGCTAGCGACGAAAAAATGGGAGTCGATGGTAGCGACATCTTACGTCTCGTTTTGTAAGCAATGTTATTTTAAATTAAAAAGAAGAGATGGCGCTATAATAAAAAAGCATTATGTCTAAAATGTTATCAATATTATGATATTTCACCTTGTCACCCAAATGTGCCTCATTTCAAGGTTATAACACGATCTAGTAGGTACCTATTTTACGTATGTACCGGTGGCGTTAAAATATTTAGCGATATTTTTATGACTTCGTGTCTTTCCGTTCAAAATTTGGAATGCACTTTGTACACTGTTCCATAAATCTGATATTTGACATACTTACGTAAGTTTGGTGGCTATGTTACGGTAACATTGAAATGCTGCAGTGATGAATGACCTTGTGAATGTACCTTGGTCTGATGATGAAGCCAAGAAGGTGGTGACAGGAACTTCTAAACTACATATGATAAACTACTCGTGTTTGGGCTCGTTTAGATTGACTTGACAAAACCTATGACCTTGTGAGGTTGCCTTGGTCTGATGATGAAGCCGGAAGATGGTCACAGGAACTCCTAAACTACACGTGATAAACTAGTAGTGTTTGGGCTCGTTTGAATAGACTTGACAAAACCTATGACCTTGTGAGGTTGCCTTGGTCTGATGATGAAGCCGGAAGGTGGTCACAGGAACTCCTAAACTACACATGATAAACTAGTCGTGTTTGGGCTCGTTTGACAAGACTTGACAAAACCTATGACTTTGTGAGGTTGCCTTGGTCTGATGATGAAACCGGAAGGTAGTCACAGGAACTCCTAAACTACACATGATAAACTAGTAGTGTTTGGGCTCGTTTGAATAGACTTGACAAAACCTATGACCTTTTGAGGTTGCCTTGGTCTGATGATGAAGCCGGAAGGTGGTCACAGGAACTCCTAAACTACACATGATAAACTAGTCGTGTTTGGGCTCGTTTGAATAGAATTGACAAAACCTATGAGCTTATGAGGTTGCCTTGGTCTGATGATGAAACCGGAAGGTGGCCACAGGAACTCCTAAACTACACATGATAAACTAGTAGTGTTTGGGCTCGTTTGAATAGACTTGACAAAACCTATGACCTTGTGAGGTTGCCTTGGTCTGATGATGAAGCCGGAAGGTGGTCACAGGAACTCCTAAACTACACATGATAAACTAGTCGTGTTTGGGCTCGTTTGACAAGACTTGACAAAACCTATGACCTTGTGAGGTTGCCTTGGTCTGATGATGAAGCCGGCAGGTGGTCACTACAACTCCTAAACTACACATGAGAAACTAGTAGTATTTGAGCTCGTTTGAATAGACTTGACAAAACCTATGACCTTGTGAGGTTGCCTTGGTCTGATGGTCTGTGGTCCCTGGGTCTGTGGACTCTGTGGTGCATGCTACAGATAATATAATAGGTACTTACTATACTAGGTGGTGCTTTCCTTTGAGTTCTGCTTCGTGAAATTTGTTATTCTTAATTTATATTATTATATTCTTAATTAAATTGGTATTCAGGCGAAATAAATGTAACCTAAATGGCGAACCCCTGGCGAAGCGAACGTCGAGATTGCAAAAGGGGAATAGGTAACTATTAAAATGTAGCAATGAAACAATAGTTCATTTTATTTTTTATTTATGAAACTATGATACCTCGTCAACTAACAAAAAATCTTGCAAAAACGTTGGAATTTTTTCTCTTCAACTTTCACGGGAACGAAGTCGCGCGCAAAAGCTAGTCATTACAATTGGTTTATTAATTCGGCCTTACAAGCAAGTTATGCAAACGTGCAAGTTAGTTATTTAGATAATTAACTCAAATCCAGATGTTGGCAAATTAATATTTTTAAATTAGGTAGTTTTTTATTCCTCCATCAAAGTGGATAAATAGAATTAGATAAAAAACTTAATTTAACTATTATAAAATCATTTGTTTTGTAGTATTCGTAACTTTGAAGCTGATTGTAACGATTTTTTTTTAGGGTTCCGTACCTAAAAGGTAAAACCGGAACCCTATTACTAAGCCTCCGCTGTCTGTCTGTTTGTCTGTCTGTCCATCTGTCCGTCTGTCTGTCTGTCACCAGGCTGTATCTCATAAACCATGATAACTAGAAAGCTGAAATTTCCACAAATTATGTATTTCGGTTGCCGCTATAACAACAAATACTAATAATAAAAAAAATGAAAATATTAAGGGGGGGTCCCATACAAAAAACGAGTTTCTTTTCGTATTTTTTGCTCAAAATTACTAACTGTAACAGGTAGACGCTTTAAATTTTCACAGAATATGTAGTTGTATATTACCTTTCAAAATAAATAATTAAAATTTAAAAAAGTAAATAATAAAGGGGGGCTCCCATACAACAAACGTAATTTTTAAGCAATTTGGTACTTGATCTTAATAAACAGGTATTAGTATATTTTGAGTACTCGGGAATATAAAACTTGCAAGTTTTTGCGCGACAAAGTTCCTTAAATATATGGTAGTAAGGAATAAATTTCCATGAAAGTATTTAGAAAAGTCCATTACCTAATTTTGCGATAGACATCCTTACTCATATTAGGATAAGGTTTATTTTTCAATACAAACCTTGCATTACCAGGGCGTCACACGAAGTTTTCTATACTCGAGTGCCCAAAAACTTGCAAGTATATTGACGCCTACCTGGTTTTCGACCCTGGTATTTTTATAGAGACGCACTTGGTATACTTGGTACGCTATTTTGCAATTGTGCGACTCATGACTATCGGCATAGATAAATATAATACTATACCTATCGGGAACCAAGCGAATGAGTTCTAGAATTCTAGAGAAGTCGGCTATCAAAGTTTAAAAATGCGTTCTATTTTTTTCATTAGCTTGATTTACAACATACTCAACATCAATTGTTTATTAGTTGCTATTGTCTGTTCAAGATACGAAAAAAATAAAACGTAAACAAATAAACCAATGATTTTCAAACTTAATAGCACGATAACTGATCGGGATAACCCGACCTAATTAAAAATGGCCCCCTGTGATGCGAAATAGTTACTTTGGGTGTAATGCATAAGTTGACAGGATATCAAATACATTGACATTTTAGAATCATTGGCTTTTTAGGTTCTATAACGTGTAAAATAGTTTTATTAGCATAACTAATACATAAAAAAATATTCGTTATTATAATTATGAACAATACAGGAAAAATATAAAATATGCTGTATAATTTATGAATCGAAGGGACAGGCGTATTTTTGTAAAACTAACTGAATCTTTCGCTTGGAGTATTTAACTTAAATCTACTTTTGTTGCGAAGGCGAAATTAAAAGAACCATTTTATGTTTTTTTTACATTTTATTTTTTCGTATAAATGTAAGACGCATATTGATTAACATAATTTATGAACATTTATTATATAATACTACTACAAACACAGAGTAAGTTGTTATTATGTATAAAATTTAAATTACACTACTTTTACGAACTTAAATGTAAAAACAAAACGCAATCGCTCGACTAGGTACCTACCTATATACTTTTTTAAATAAATGCTCATGGCCGTTCATTGGTTAACATAATATCTTACTTTTTCAAATATTTGATGTTTATTTAATAAATTTTAAATATTTATTTTACCATCTACATATTAATACCAAATTAAATAAAAATAAATATATACATACGTAAAAGCGCCATCTATGAATGCCGAGTGAAAGTTAACTGATTGTAACGTTTTACTACAAGCTAGTACGTATTTTGGCCACCAGAGCAACGAAGTGCACATCATATTTTTCAAAAATATTCATATTCAATTTAATGTTTCATTTTTTTATTTAATCGTATTATAGGGATTTTTTTATTAACAAATATCATATTTTAGAACTTTATTTTCTTATTTATCATTTATGCATGAAAGTCATCAATAAAATCGATACTAGTAAAGCCATCTGTTGAGAGAGTTAAGAATGACGGAAAACGTTCTAAGGAATGAGACCCCATGGCATAGATTAAGTGGACATTGTTATAAATTTCTTTTGAATTATGTGAATACACGTGTCACCACCCCCTATCTTCCCGTGGGTGTCGTAAGAGGCGACTAAGGGATAACATGATGCAAATACCATCTTTGCGTAGAGACGGAAAACTCGACATCAAACCCTATACGACTGTCTCGTTGGTCTCGCGGCATAAATGTGCGCGTGGGATCGGGAGGTCCCGGGTTCGATTCCTGGGTCGGGCAGTGTTATTGGGTTTTTCTGTCACAAAATTCTCAGTAGCAGCACGGAGTCTGGAAATGTGCCCGGTACGGCAATAGGCTCGCCCCTTATTACGTGGGACTAAAGTATATCTGGCGAAAAGTGGGTGTAGAAATACACCTCTGCCTACCCCTTCGGGGATAAAAGGCGTGACGTTTTGTATGTATGTTGTTATAAATTTTGACACAGAGACTTTTTGTTTATGAAAGTGCCGAATATTATACCTGCTCTATTATTTTTTTAATAACAAAAAGATACCCGATACATAATTATTGTCTTTTTGCAAGAAACATTTATTTTGCTAGAAAATTATTTGAAAATAGTGACATCTATCCGTCGGTAAATAGCCATAAAACACTTTGAAGGTACCTATTCAGGCTAACTATACTTTTACTAAACTTATAATGATCATAGATGGCAACACATATATAACCAGTTTTGGATGATCCCTGTTTTGTTTGGGACTACGTACAATGGAGAGGTCAAGCTGTACACCGAAAACCACTCAACCGATTGTGATGTAACATATACTATTTTATAGGTTTGAGTATCCTTTGAACATGAGTGTAAGTTTTATTGAAATCAATTTCGCCATTTTAGAGATCTTTAGCAATATAGGGAAAGACAGACAGACAGACATAAATTCTAAAAAACATCAAGTATTGCTTTTTAGCATTTTCCTAGATTTTTTAGCTAATTTTCGTCAAAATATCTTTAATGTACAGACTTTTTCACCTCTACAGTTTTATTCAATTCAAATTCAAAATTCAAATTCAATTTATTCTGTTAAATAAAAAGGTACAATTTACTTATTTAGAGTACAAAAGCTTAGTTTAGGATCCTGATATAAGATTATATGCCTGAACTAGGATAAACCTGTGTTTCAGGCGATTAGGGCTAATTAGATACTATAAAATATATAATCACTTACTTACTACAATATTACGTACGTCATGTTTTAGTACACTAATACTAGATCTATAATATCTTATGAATAATTACAACTAATAAATTGAGGTAAAGGTGTATTTTGTTGAGATAATTATTTTAACACAATTAATAATTTTTCTGTATCTTCGTAGGACATATTCAGAAGGATATTGGTGACAATTTTGTTGCATTTGAAGTAGGTGCAAGGAATTAGGTTAGTTAATGCGTTTAGTCTTCTGTAAAGTAGCGGCACCAGGAATATATAAAATTTGGATGTGAATGCGTGTCTTGTTTGCATTTTAGTCGGAAATATTATATTATGTCGCCTTTTGTTGTTAGATATAGTGCTGTAGGGAAGGGCTGTGTGTTGCTTTAATACGATACTCTTGATAAATAGTTGTCGAACTGTTAATACTTTACAAGCTTGGTATAGGGAATTAGTTGGATATAGGAACGGTTTGGAGGTTGATACTTTAAGAATTGCTCGCTGAGCTCTTTCAACAGACAGTAACAAAGTTTTTCCTGCGCCCCCCCATGTCGTAATACAATATGTTAATAATGACTGGCATAGAGCAAAGTACACTTGCCTTATTAATGTTGGGTCAGCAATATGTCGCATTTTCTTGAAGACATATATTAACTTACGTATTCTACCGTTTAAACACTCGATATGCTCTTTGAAGGAAAGTGTTTCGTCTAATATGATACCTAGATATTTTATTTTATTTGTGCCATTAATACAAGGACAAGCACAGGGAATTCCAGGAAAGGCGCCACAGTGATGGGCATACAGTGGTGTGTTAGTTTGTTGTGCTGTTAATTTGCGTATGGTAAACTTGACATAGTTGGTTTTCTCTGCATTTAGTGTTAGTAAATTGTGCTGAAGCCATTTATTAACACAATTAAAACCATGTTGTGCATACTCGAAAACATCTTTTTCTGACTCAGCGGAAAAAAGTAGAGCAGTGTCGTCAGCGTATGATACGATAGAACCGTGATTTATGTGTAGATTACAAAGGTCATTTATGTAAATGAGGAATAACGTAGAGGCTAAGATGCTTCCCTGGGGGACTCCGAAAGATGTGTTATTTTCATCAGTGCTAACTGTGTTACCGATTTTTACGCATTGCGTGCGGTCCTCTAAGTAACTTTTAATTAATTCTAACTGTTTGCCTCTTATACCAATGTTCTCGAGTTTACGCAACAAAATAGGGACACAGACGGTGTCAAAGGCCTTAGAAAGATCCAGAAATATTCCTATTGTGTGGTTACCCTTGTCAATTTCTTGCACCAAAAAGTCAGTCAGGTGATGTACGGCGTCAGCTGTCGATAGTTTAGGTCGAAATCCGAACTGTGTCTTAGATAATATCGATTTGTCCTCTAGGTACTTTATCAATCTATTATTAATAATTTTTTCAAGTATTTTTGACATACAGGGCAGTAGAGAAATCGGTCTATAGTTATTTACTTGCTCTTTATTACCGGATTTATACACCGGCACTACCACAGATTTTTTAAGGCACTTGGGAAATATACCTCTAAACAAACATTTTTGGAAAATGTTGGTCAGCGGGGGAACTAAGACGTGCTTGAATTGCTTTATGATTTTGTTTGGTATATTATCCCATCCAGCGGCACAGCTGTCTTTTAGAGACATAATTATATTGTTAACTTCAGTTTCGTCAGTGTCAAGTAATACAAACGATGTTAAAGATCTGCTATGAGGAGTGCTATGGTATTGTGATTGACCCGGAACCTTTTCTGCGAGGCATTTGCCAACATTGACAAAAAAATTATTTGCAATATTAGCAGATTCTAGGTGTGATGAGTGCGCGCGTAATAAACTTGACGATGACTCATGTTGTTTATTAGTGTATGTCGTCTTTTTAATACATTGCCAAATCTTTTTGCTATTTTTACCGGCTTTTTCTAATAGACTTTTGTCATAGCTTGCCTTTACTTTTTTAAGCAAATCATTACAAAAATTGCGGTTTATAGGATAATTGTATAGTTGAATTGTCTGGATTTAATTTAGCCTTCAGATGCAGTTTATCTCTATGTCTCATACATCGTAAAAGGCCTGTAGTGATCCACGGCTTAATGTTATAATTTTTGTTTTTTAAACATATTTTTGTTGTGTTTTTCTGAATTGCAAGTTGCAGATGGTTTATAACATATAACATACCAAACTGCGGATCACTAGAATTATAAACTGGACTAAAGTCAATGTTGCTTATGTCATCTTCAAGTTCATTTATATTTAATTTAGAAATAGTGCGAACGTGGTCTTGTTTGGGTAATTTACAATTTAAGGTAAGTAGGACAGCATTGTGATCAGTTATTGTAGAGTTCATGACTAATGTAAGTGATGGAAACCTTGATTTTAGTATGATATGATCCAAACAAGACCCGCTTTCGTGTGTAGGAAACGTATGTGCTGGAAGTAAGCCATGAAAGGAGCAAAGGTTGAGGTAGTCTTGGGCATTTGTGTCACAGCTAGATGGAACAATATTGATGTTGATGTCTCCGAGTAACATTATATTTTTAAAAGAAGATAAAGATTGTAAGGTCCAATTGAGAGAGTCAAAGAAATTGTTAACATTTTTGAAAGATGGTGGTCTGTACATGGCTAATATGGCAAATTCTAAGCCGATTTTAATTAGCAGTCGGTTACAATCTTGCATGTTAGGCTCCTCTACAGTGACAGTAAGGTGATTTTTTACGTACAATATTACTCCATCGTTTTGATTATAATTTAAATTACTATTGTACATATTGTATCCTGGCATGGTCGGTACGTCGTATTTCTTAGAGAGCCAACATTCGGTTAGTATTATAACGTCACAAGTTACTTTTAATCTTTGTTGAAAAGTGACAAAATTATCAATATTCTTATAAACGCTGCGTATGTTTTGTGTTAGTACGGTCAAGGAGTTAGAATGGGATGGAAGATATTGTTTACAACTCTCAACTTCGCATATCATCGACTCCGATACAGATAAATTATCTAAGTCATTCATTAAGTTGTTTATCATAATGTATAACAACACTAAAAGTAAATAAATTAAAGAAAAGAGAGATAGAAATAAAAAAGGTCTGAGATACCACAGATGTCGGCGCTCTTAGGCGCCTCCATAGTCGATAGAATTCATGAACCTCTTCTCTGCCATCAGTTTTGCGGGACAGTCAGCAGCACCTGTGTTATGACTGCTGGGTTTTTTGTAGCGTAGACAGGTAGCACATTTGGGTTCCTCGGCTTTCTTCATGCAGTCCTTTAACGTGTGTCCAAGATCGCCGCAGTGCCCGCATGTGTCGACAGGTTCGCGACAGAATTTTGCCGCGTGGCCATATTGTTGACACTTATAGCAACGTGTGACCAGGGTGAAGTCTTTCACCGGGCAAGAAGACCAGTTTATAAATACTCTGTCTTTCGTTATCAGAGCTTTTCGTATGGCTGTGGAAACTTCAATTATGTAATTACAGGTCTCAGCGTCTCTTTTCCCTGATTTATGGCTAAGTTTAATATTTGCTAAAAAGGTCTCTAGATTGACGTCGAGGACTTTGTCTGCTAAGTTTTGGTGGTAAAGGCAGTTAAAGACGTCTTTCTCTTGCATGCTTGTTGGTACTCCTATAATTACGACTCGGGGTTTTCGTTTATGAGGCTCGTCGATAGTAAGGTCTGAGTGTTTCAATTGTGCGGATTGCCTTAGCTTTTCAATGTCATCTTTGCTGTCAGTGCAAATGACACCGCCATTTCGGGTCTTTCGCATCCCTCTGACATGTAGTTTTAGCTCCTCAGGGCGGATAATTTTCTGGACCAAGGATTTTGTTTCGTCGCTCGATTTCAGTTTATCTTTGGGATAAATGGCCACTGTGCTGAAATTTGACGTCTGAACAAAATTGTTTGTACCTTTTTTGACCATATCGGCAAAGGAAGTTACTTGGGCAGGTTTTGATGAGTCCTCAATACTTTGCTTGATCTCCTTTAGCTTGCTTGCTAGGTCAGCCTGGTCTTGGAGTGCTCTGTTTTCATAGTGAGCTTGCAATGTTTTGCATTTTAGCGCTTGGTATTGGACCATCACCTTAGATATGCCATGGCTTACTGTACGACATAAAGTGCTCACACGTAACTTTTGCTCTGAATTTAGTTTGCCCTCAGTTGTGATGGTGCACACTTCCTTCAAACATTGCTCCACGGATGACATCCAGTTTTGAATTTCTGGTGTAGATAATATCCTTACGTTCTCCTCATCTTGGGATATGACTGGTCTGGGATTGGGCGTGGGTGTTGATTCACGTGAGGGCGAAGCGGTAGGAGAGCGAGGAGTCTTGCTACTCCGGCTGAAGGGGCTCTCCATGTTTCGATTGCTCTTCTGTTACACACTTATTTTTATCATAATAACTGCACTTTTGTAGGCACGTGTTTTGTTAAACATACGACCCAGATTACGCTGCTGGAAATCGAGGTCACAATTTACGGAGTGATTATTTATTTATCGCAATATGTGATTGACACGACTGTTCTCAACAACGCACGTATGTTCCTTATTATAGTATAGATTTAAATATCCTGCGTAAAAAGTAAAAAAAAAAACCATTGTCACAGACGATTTCTTTTTTGAGCATGTAAATTATTAAATTACTTTGAGAATTACTCATATAAATAATTCTTTTATTTTTTTATAGACTCACGCCTGTATCCCCGAAGGGGTAGGCAGAGTTGTAATATTACACCCACATTTCGCCATGAATTTTTAGGTCCCACGTAATAGGTGGCGAGCCTATTGCCGTACCGGGCACATTTCCAGACTCCGTGCTGCTACTGAGAATTACCTAACGGAAAAACCCAATAACACTTTGCCCGACCCGGGAATCGAACCAGAGACCTCCTAATCCCACGCGCACATTAAATGTCTGAATAATCGCCACCGACGAGAGCACTGCCGAGCCAAGCGATGTGGCAAAGAAAATTGTAACCGCCCGCATCACGCGCTGCTCCACAAAGAGATGTTGCAACGAGACACCAAAGAAAAAGCGACGGATGCCAAACCGACAGCGGAGTCCGTGATGACTGTCTCAGCAAGCAGCGACGCGCCGCATCGCGTACTCTTAAAGATGCGCCCCGTCGTTTTGAAAGGACCAGGTGATCAAGTGACCACGTTCGCGCTAATGGACGAAGGATCGACGATCTCACTCATCGACGAGGATTTAACACGCCGTATCCAAGTGAAAGGGCCAATCTCTTCACTCAAAATACAAGGAGTAACCTCAAAGCCACACGAAGAACACAGTCAAGAGGTCAAACTACAAATTCGTGGTCAGAACGGCGACTATCAAGAATTACGCGCACGAACGATGAAGGATCTACGACTTCATGGTCAGACAGTGGATAAATCAATGTTAATCAAATATCCACACCTCCGAGACATGCAAAAGGACGCATTCTTTGACGAAGCCACACCGAAAGTATTGATAGGTGAGGACAATTGGCACCTGATCGTGACGCGAAAACTACGCATGGGCAAGACGAATGAGCCTGCGGCCTCGTATACCCAACTGGGATGGGTAATTCATGGGACGGCGCCACGCTCAGCGTTGACTCAAAAGAAGGGGCAACTAGTGCTTCATATCTACGACGTGTCTGCGAACAAACAGACAGAAGATGTACGGCGCGTAGAAGAAATAGTGAAAGCACACTTCAGGATTGATGCCCTTGGAGTCTCCCTGGCTAAGAAAGTCAGACCAGAAGACCAAAAGGCAATCGACGTGGTCCAACGAACAATGAGGAAGGTTGGTGAACACTTCGAAGTGGGTCTGCCATGGAGAGATGAAGACGCTCCGATGCCCAATAATTATCACTGTGCCGTGAAGAGACTAAAGATGATAGAAAAGAAAATGGACGCCTCTTCGGATTTCGCTGCACAGTATCGCGCTCAAGTAAGAAACCTCCTCGATAAAGGTTATGCCCAAGAGTGCGATGGACAAGAGGAACGAACAAGAAGATATGGTACCTGCCACACTTCCCGGTCGTGAACCCTAACAAGCCGGGAAAGATGCGGCTGGTTTTTGACGCGGCACACCGATACAGCGGAGTGTGCCTCAATGATCACTTACTAGAGGGACCTGACCTCCTGAAATCGCTACCAGGAATCCTCTTCAGATTCAGAGAACGTCAGGTAGCCGTGACAGCAGATATTCAAGAGATGTTCCTCCAAGTAAGAATAAGACCACAAGACCAAGCAGCTCAAATGTTTCTTTGGCGAGACGAAGAGCGTGATAAGCCGCCGAAAAAGTACAAGATGATATCAATGATCTTCGGGGCATCGTGCTCGCCGTTCATCGCGCACTCAGTGAGAGATGCCAACGCGAGACGATACGCACAAGCATACCCCAACGCTGTGCAAGCAATAACATCGAGCCACTACATGGATGACTACGTCGATAGCTTCGCCACAGAGCAAGAAGCTATAAGAACAGCACAAGAGGTCATGAAGATACATGAGAACGCACACTTCAACCTCCGTGGATGGTGCTCTAACAGGCCTAATGTGGTGGACAACGTGGCTACAGAAAAACGAGTGCTAAAAGTCGAAGTGAAGCTTGGTCAGAGACAGGAAAACTCCGATAAGACACTCGGTTTGCTTTGGCATACAGATCAAGATGAGCTAGGCTTCAACACAGGGCTTAGCCGTCTAGCACCCGAAGTGAGGATGAGAGACAGAGCGCCGACGAAAAGAGAAGCCCTCGGAGCAGTGATGGCCGTCTACGATCCCCTCGGTCTCATCAGCCTTTTTATTATCACGGGTAAAATCATACTTCGACGAATACGAGTGGGATGGAATGAAGTGATTCCCGAAGAAGACGCACAACATTTCGAAGAATGGCTCCGAAGTTTGAGCATGGCCACAAAACTGCGAGTCCCAAGGTGCTACGGCAAAAGCTCGGAAGACGACATAGAGCTCTATGTCTTCTGTGATGCGAGTGAACAAGCATACGCGGCGACCGCCTACTGGAGGATCCTGAAACCAGATGGAAGGGTGACTGTGAGCCTGGTTGCGGCAAAAGCAAGGGTCGCACCATTAAAACCAGTAACCGTCCCTCGACTCGAACTCCAAGCTGCAGTGATCGGCGCACGATTGGCAGAAACAATTGTGAGAGAGCATAGAGACAAGCCCAAGAACGTGACGTATTGGACGGACTCACAAACCGTTCTGCGTTGGATAGAAAAAGATGCCATCAAGTACACACCCTTCGTGGCACACCGCTTGGGCGAAATAGCGGAGCTGACCGACGCCAATCAATGGAGATGGGTACCCACGGAACAAAACGTGGCAGATGATGCGACGCGCCCTAATTATAAACTACAAATGAAACCAGAAGACAGATGGTTCACCGGGCCTGAATTTCTATATGATGAAAAAGAACTCTGGCCGAAAGAGAAAGCCAAGAAAGAAGACCAAGAGGAAGAAGTGACTTATGTGGTCACAGAAAAGAAACACGCTTCTCATCTGCCCGACATAAGCAGATTCTCCTCATATGAGAAGCTGATACGAACTACAGCGGTACTCTTTCTCTTCAAGGAAAAGTACAAAAATCGAGCTAGCCAGATGACCGTCGATCTGATAGAAAAGGCTGAGAAGACATGGGTGAAACAAGCGCAGCTCGACGACTACGCAGAAGAAATAAGACTGTTGGAAAAAGGAAAACCAGTGCCCAAGTCCAGTAGCCTGTATAAACTGGACCCTTAAGTTGAACAGTTACTCATATGCATTGCGTAATCTCAGTAAAGTCGTTGATACTTCAACAGCGTTAACGGCATACCATGGATACGTATCATCCATCCTTCGATACGGAGTAATGTTTTGGGGCAACTCCACTAATGTAGAGTGTGCATTCAGAGCGCAGAAGCGATGTGTGCGAGCGATTTGTGGCTTAAACCGATACTTGCGATCCTCATTTTATAGCATTAAAAATCTTAACTCTCACTTGTATATATATTTTTGAGACGGTTTTATTTATTAAATCAAACCTTTATTAGAGCAACGTAAAAGATCACGGAATGCCGATAAATTATGTGTTCGGCCCTCAAAAACAGCTCTTGTACATAAGAGTGTTTTATGCATGGGACCCAAGTTATGCAACGAAATACCATTTAGCTATAAGAAATGAAAATAATATGATTATATTTAAAAGTAATTTAAAAGATTTACTTGTAACAAAAGCTTATTATTCACTAATAGATTTTTTCAATGATAAGAGTATTTAATATTATGTTTTACCAATATTATATAATACCAATATTTAATTCCATTTTATTTCAATGTTGACATTTTTTAATTATTGCTTAATAATTAATAATTTAGATTTGACTGAGTAATGTTTTATTTTTGATGTATAATTTATTGTAATGAAATAATAATTAAATTTTCATATAGGTAGTCTCAATACTCTGTAAACTTTTGCATGCTTAAAGGCTGAATATGGTGATACCATTAAAATCTGTAATACCTATTGTCAAACCCATATTATGCATACTATACCGTCAAAGTATACTAGACATCGTTTTGACTCCCCAAGGGTGGACTACCACGGACCTCGGCTTGGGGCGCTGTCGGCAATGCGGGACTAAGGTGTCCCGCGGTATTTACGTTAGCGCGTCGCGTATTCCGTCCTCGTCGGCGAGTACGAAACCGCGGTCGAATTTGTGTGGCTTCGCGAGCCGTGTGTGCTCTGATTTGTCGTTGACATCTCGAAAGCCGGTGGACCATTGGGCCTGTTCAGAAGTGATAGACAGGTTTTGGTGACATCTTTAGAGAGCGAACGAGATAGCTGCCAGAAGGCGAGGTGAGGGGGTTCTAGCTCGCTAAGTGTAGTTTCCCATCGAGAGTTACGCATCTCTTTAATACGCGACTTGACGTCACGCTCGCTGTGAAGCGGTTGGACTCGAGTATCGTGCCGCGTGGGTTAGTCACTTGACAGCCCCAGCGGGTGTTCTTGGCGTTCAGATCGCCCGCCACTATAACCGAGTCGCCTAGCCCCAGGAGGGCCTGATGGTCTTCTTTCAGGAGCCTCTTAGGGTTGTGTGAAGTGCTACTCGACGGTGGGAGGTAAGCAGATACCAGGTTAATGGATAGGTGCCCAGTCATGGCGAGTTGACAGACCGAGGCCTCAATGTACTCCAAGGTTGGCGGATCCATAGGTATACAATTCAGAGACTTCTTAAAGTATATCAGAGTGCCCCCTCCGGGCGAGTTCAGCCTATCATTACGCACTAAACAATAGTTTGCTATGTTAGGGTTTCTGTGTGCTGGCTTTAAGAAAGTCTCTTGCACGAGTAGTATATCTGTCTGATGGTCCCTAAGGAACGTGCCTATTTCATCACGTTGCGAAGCAATGCTATTAGCATTGAAGAACCCTACCTTGAGTGATCGTGGTTTGACTCTGCCTATAGTGTGCCTATCCATTACTAAGCCCTAAAGTTTGCGAATGACTCGAATACGAGTCCGTACGCGTACCTAAAACGAATTTCTAACATGGCGTTGAGATTGCCTTGCGCGCGCCTAAGCTCTGCCGCGATGACACTAATGTCAGCGTTGCTCGCGAGCGCTGCGAATCTAGCGACCAGGCTGAAGTCGTCTTCAACCTGGGGGGAGTTGGGGCTGGCAACGAGTACCGGTAAAGTCGCCGGGCGCGGGTTAGTGGTGGGCTGGTTATCGTGGCGGGCGATCTGAACGCCAAGAACACCCGCTGGGGCTGTCAAGTGACTAACCCACGCGGTACGATACTCGAGTCACTTAACACGTGCACTGCGGAACAGGCCGATTTCGGCCTGCCGCTGTACGTACATCTGGTGCGGACGAAGAAAATTATGTCCCTCTCGCTGGTGCGGAACGATTATTTTAGGTGTTTTAAGTTTTTGACAGAGACAAATATACATATATTTCGGCTTGTAGTCAAAATTGTAGGTATTCCCCATAAAAACATAACGGCAGGCCTTTTTCGTCAGTGGGTCTATTTCAGCTCGCCAACCCAACAGGCCGCCGGCGACCTGATACCGCACAGAGCGCACGCGCCGCCAGTTAGTATTGTGTTCTGTCGATAAAATTGACGATGGCAAACAATAAAAGAATAATACAAATTTTGGAATATTTTTATTCGCCCTGCAATTATAACTGATAGTGACAGTAGTGATAAAATATTTCCAATTAAGAAAATTAAAAATTATTTAGAAACAAAACAGCATGGAAAACCAAGTAAAAGCGGTAAGTTTTACTTACTACCTACACGTATGTTTATATTAGTACTTATAATATTTGGAAATATACGATTACCTGCGAAAGTGCAGTGATATTCGCTTTTTAACCCTCGACTCAAACAGAGTGGTGCTAAAACGATTTCGATCTAGTTTTTTTTGCTTGAAACGTGATTTTAAAGCTTCGATCAAATACTTATATAATAGATGCACGATCGCGGCTCGAAAAACGGCACCAATCAAACTGTGCTTAATTACAGGTTTTAGCACAGCTTTCCTACTCTCAGACGCTTCACGACCGCGCTAGTAGTGTGACGTACCCTTTTCAAATGTTCACGATGCTGATGATGGACAAAAAGTGGGTAGTTGTAGCACTGACATCAAAAATGTTAAGCTCCACTTGTAAAATTTTAAATAAATAGTTAAAGTTTATATTTTTAAATTATTTTAATGAAATTACTTTAATAATAAGAAGCAGTACCTGCCAGTAAAGTGTAGACACTATCCTACATACATTTTATATCTCGAACATATTTTACACACTATGTCACAACCACTGCAAGACTCGATGAACAGTTTAAAGGAAATGTTCCTGAAGCGGATGGCTGATTTTGAAGCAGAGTTGCCAAAGTCACAAGGTACTCCATCCATGCCCGGATTGGCCTCCGAATATACCTCCTTCAAGTGCTTTGTATTTGATACTCTGAGAGGTTTTCAGCAGCAAATAGATCTTCTTGCTAATACAGTGGACTCAATGGAGATGAGGACAAGAAGGAAAATGTTGCTGCTGCATGGTGTGGTGGAGGACAGTAAAGAAGATACTGCCAATGTGATAGTCAAGGTCATCAAGGAGCATCTCAAGTCCGACATAACTGTTGCTGACATCTGTCACTGTCACAGAATGGGACGCACATCAAATAGCCACAAGCCCCGGCTCATTGTGTTGAAATACATTAACACCTCAGTACGTGACAGTATTTGGTTCGGCAAAACTAAGTTCAAGGGCACAGGTGTAACGGTTTCCGAATTCCTGACGAAGCAGAGACATGAAGCTTTTATGGCCGCGCGTCAAAAGTTTGGTGTATCCTAATGCTGGACCAAGAACGGCATCATCCACGTTCTGGCGCCTGATGGTTCGCGGCATCGCGTAGTCAACCTTGGGGATCTGCAGAAGATCGAGCAGAAGGACGTGGAGAAGCCAATCACGCCAGCGAAGCCAGCAGCAAAGACCAAACGGACTGTTGCCCAAAAGAAATAAGTCTCTGATTGTTTTGGTTAATTTCCGGTTCGGGTAGTAAGTAATATGTATTTATCATTAATCTTTCTTGCTTCGTACCCACTTATCTGCTTCAGTTTTTTACTTCCTAATACACTTCTAATTAATACAATAATTATCTAATATTTATGCCGGTGTCTGATATTTTCTCTTTCGAACTGTCAACTGTCACTTATGCCGTCACCTGTCAAATCAACGCTCTGTCATCTTCATCTGTTTGGGTACAAGGCTTTTTGGACTGTTTTTTTTTTCTTCATTTTTTTTTATTTTACCCTTTTCTTATGTTCTTGTGATGTACTTTGTTTCTTTTTCCACTTACTCTTACCATTATTTTTGTATTGATTTGTTACTACCCGGACCAATCGTAGTTTTATTTCCAATTCAATTTATTTTATGCAATCTTATTTTATTCTTGTTTAAATGTTACCTAAAGCTTTTTTCTACTATTGGCTCTACTGGCAGGTGGTGTATTATTGGTAATTTAAAAAACTTATTTTTTTTGTTTGTATATATACACCACTATTTTTTAATTAGTACAAAAAATTTAACGGGGCACTAAGTATCTTTAACTGATCATATTTATGTAGTTAAAAAATAAAAACACTAAGTCCCAAAACTGTCTCAAAACTGTCCACAAAAATACTCAATAATTGGTAAATGCATAATTACGACTCGCGTACTATGACTTTTAACAGAAGTAAATGCTTCATTGATAAATTCCCCCCTGTCCCTCTGCGCCCGCGCCGCGCCCCGATCGATGCGACAAACAGTGCTAAATTGCTAGCAGAACTGAGAACATCCATTTAATTGTTTGTCTACGTTTGCCCGACTCGAGGCTTATCAGTTCACATCATATGTAGCTATGCTTCGTGCGTACATTTTGAGTGCAGGAATCGCGAGTGCAGCAGTGTACCCATGTACATCTTTTTGTGAGTGTACAAAAGTGAACCGGTTAGTGTTGATTGTGTCGAACAGTTAAAACAGCGCATATTGGACGCTTTTGACGAAGTGAAAAGACAGAAGCGTACTTCTTGACAATGGTGGTGGACGTTTCGAAGGACAATGGAAATACTTGTAAGTTTAGTAAATAATACCCAATTAAGTAAATAATAATTTGATGCGGGCGGCTCAAAATAGGTCTATGTGCATAACCTTGAGGGAGGCCTATGTCCAGTAGTGGACGTCTCTAGGCTGACATGATGATGATAAAATAATATTTGTAAATAGCAGATGATTCTAACTTCATAAATACGCCAAAATTACTCTTTTCTTTTATTACAGAATAGCTTCTTTTATTTTGATATGTGTTTGCTTTCTAATTACATACCTCCGTAATTAATTACTTGTAAAACGGTAAATTTTGCCGGTACTAAGCCCGGATGAAGTATGAAAGAGAGGGTAGAATTTAAAAAAGTACAAAGTAACTACCTACACTTATTATTTTGCTTCATTTTATTGTCTAAGGCTACCTACATTATAAGTGCGACGGAAAAAATGCGTAAGAGTAGGATGAAAGGTAAGTACTATCAATGAAGTAGTGAATGGATTGTAAAATATGTCTATGATTTAGGTGAGATTTTCTACAAAAAACAAATGATTATAACTTTGCTATTTATAGATATTATCAAAATTCTTACGTCACATATATGATAATAATGTCTTCGCTAATATGTCCTTAAAGTTTTTGTACTAATTAAAAAATAGTGGTGTATATATATGTATATGCTATCATTGATATCAATAATATTAGAGATGATGATAGTTTCCACTCAGTACGTAGTGTAGATGACAGTTTTAGCAGTATACCGTCACTTTCCGATTGTCCTAATTCACAGTTTTCTGATGTACCTAAAAATTTTAATGCCGTTCATATCAATGCCCGAAGTATTCTGGCACATTTCACTGATATGTTGGCCAATTTAGACTGTAAGAGCATTCATGCTATCTTTGTTTCTGAGTCATGGCTTAAGCCCTGTCTACCTTCTACATTATACTCCCTCCCTGGTTTTCAACTTATCAGAAATGATCGCGTGGTTGGGGGCGGTGGAGGTGTTGCCATATATCTTCGCTCTCATATCCCTTACAAAGTTGTAAGTATGTCTGCACAACCATCGCCTACAAATGAAGGTGAGCATTTATTTCTAGAAGTTGCATTAAACCACATCAAACTCCTACTCGGCGTTTACTACTGTCCTTCATAGCGTATAGATTATTTTTCTACTTTTGAAACCCTTTTGGTTAATCTCTTGCCCTCTTACAGTCATACTATCATAATGGGTGATTTTAACACATGTCTGCTTAAAAATGATTCTCGTTCTTCGTCTCTTGTATCTATTTCTATAGCTTGTAATCTTACAAGCTATAGAATATACCCTTAAGTGCAACCCACCATTTCCCACATTCCACACCTTTCCTTCTCGATATAATCATAGTTTCTTCTCGGGAACATGTTGCCACGCACGGGCAATATCCAGCAGACATGTTTTCTTATCACGACTTGCTCTTTATCTCGTACAAGATTCGCCCTCCCAAGATGAAGCGAAACGTACTAATGCAGCGCAATTTTGGTGGCATGAAGACCGATGCTCTTCGTAAGGATGCCAGTGATATTGACTGGAATCCACTTCTCAGTGCCGAATCCATTGATGAAAAGGTTAGCGTTTTTAAAACTCAAATCACTGAATTGTATGACAAGCATGCACCCATTAGGCCGATGAAGATTAAACACCCTCCCTCACCATGACTAACTGAAAGCATCAAACAGCTTATACACAAGAAAGCTGCAGCTAAATTCAGGTATAAAATTAGGCCCGACGATAACAACCTGCAAAAATAGGTTGCGATTAGGAATCACTGCAATAGGGTGTGTAGAGACGCACAACGCCAACATATCCACAATTCTGTGAAAAACGGAGATCCAGCAAAGGTCTGGAAATTTCTTAAAACCCTGGGGGTTGGCAAATCACGTCAACTTACTACTCCTAATGACTTCAATATTGACTTGCTCAATCAACATTTCGCTGCCTCGTCCAATATTGATAGGACTACTAAAGAAAGCACTCTTAACTATCTTTCATCTCTGCCAACCCCTAGTTATTCATCATTTGTCTTTAATCATTTCTCCGTTTGTGATGTTAAGAAGAACATAATGTCAATCACATCCAACGCAGCTGGTAGTGACTGTGTCAGCCGTAATATGCTCCTTCCCATCCTTGATTTAATCCTGCCTATCATTACTTACATCCTTAATTACTCCTTGTCCAGTGGTGAATTCCCATCGATGTGGAAGGATGCCCTTATAACTCCAATCCCGAAAAAAATACATCCTTTATCCGTAGTCTGACTGCGTTCTAAGGCGGACGTGTGTCGCGTAAATAAATTTTATATTATTGTTTCGCGCGGCGCGAGCCGACGCTCGCAATTTTTATCGCCATGAGTGATAAACTTGTGGTGAACGAGCTGCTGGCGTTCCTGCAGCAGAAGCTGGACGTCGTGGACGAGGTGTTGGCTATCCAAATCTATGCAACGAACTTCAGCGAGGAGGACATTGCGGCTGCCAAGCTGCTTCTATACAGGTCGCTAAATAAATGTGACCAGATGGTGTCCCGCAGGCGTGACGGGACAAAGAAAAGCCTACAAGACATCATCACGCTACTCAAAGAGACCGATCCTGACGACGTGCCGACGTTTGTGGCGAGGGACTTAAACAAATTACCTCCTGTCGCTATCGACCACGTCGATGTTACAAGCCTTTTGAAGGACATAGTTTTTCTGAAGGCAAGTTTAGCGGATGTACACAAGAAGTTGGAGACATCTGAAGATACCTTCGCACTCTTGCGCACGGAGTTAGACGACTTACGTAAGGTTGTCGATTTAAGTGGGTCACCGCCGCGTAGTAACATCAACACGCGCCGAGGTGCATGCGTCAATACATCGGTCGCAAGCTTCGCGTCAGCAGTTCTGTCGCCGCGTAAGATTGTGACTGCTGAGTGCGCTACACAAGCGCCCCGCAGCCCTGCCTCCGTCCCCGCGACTTCTCCGTGTATCGCCGCGCGACCTACATCAATAAAGGCTCAGCAGGAAACTGCTAGCACCCCCGTAGCTGCGAAGTCCAAGCCGGAAAAGGCGAAAAAACAGGCTGACATAGTAGATGATGGTTTTGTGACGGTGCAGAGGAGGAAGCGTCGTCAGAAGACCGTCAAGAACTGTTGCGGCACGGCTCCTGTGAAGCCTGGTGCAACCCTGCGCGCTGCCGCGCCGAACACACCCGTGTACATCTCTCGCCTGCACTACACCACTAAGGCGGAGGACATCGCGGAGTACGTGCGCCAAAAGTCGAACTACATGCCGAGAGTACAGCTGCTGGAGTCGCGACGCAACGTCAACTTCAAGGCGTTTGTGGTGCGGATCCCGACGTGCTTTCTGCCTGTTGTTATGAAGGAGGACTTTTGGCCGAAAGGTGTGGTGTTCCGTCGCTTCCGCAGACAAGTGCCACCAGAACGCACAACATTATCGTGGCCGTAGATAGGTGAAGCAATTTTAACATAGTATATAAGTATATTTCTATTATTTACTAACAAAAATTGTATATTGTATGTATGTTAGTATGTCAGGTATGTATCTTAATAAAAAATATGTATGTCAAACCTTTGTCTAGTACCCATAGCACAAACTCTGCTTAGTTTGGGACTAGATGGTGATGCATGTAATATATGTATTGTGTATTAACTTATCTAAATAAATTTAAAATTGAAAAATTGAATTTTCTGATTACCGACCTATTTCTATCCTACCATTCCTTTCCAAAGTCCTCGAACGTCTCGTTTACAATCAAGTAGGTAAACTCGTTCCTTTCTAAAAATAATCGTTTTAATCCATTCCAGTCCGGTTTCCGTCCAGGCCATAGCACCGCTACAACCCTTATCAATATTACGGATGACATCAGGGCTGGTATGGAAAGCGGCAAGCTCACAGTCCTTGCTCTGCTAGATTTTAGCAACGCCTTCAATACAGTGGATTTTGACATTCTACTTAGCCGTCTTTGCTCTCTTAACATATCTCCTACGGTAATTGATTGGTTTCGTAGTTACCTGTGTGGCCGCCGACAGCGTATACGAGTTGAAAATTCACTCTCTTCATGGTGTACCACGACTGTTGGCGTGCCCCAGGGAGGCGTGCTGTCACCTTTACTCTTCGCAATTTTTATAAATTCTATATCAAACAATCTTCGCTCTTCTTACCACCTTTATGCAGATGATTTCCAAATCTATACGCAGTCGACATTGGCAGAGATGTCATACTCTATAGGTACCATCAACAGTGATCTTGCACAGATTAGTAGCTGGAGCAAATCCTATGGTCTTATAGTGAACCCCTCGAAAACGCAGGTCATTGTTGTTGGTAGTTCGAGAATGTTATCGAAGATCGACTGGTGTCAATTTCCTGACGTTATATTAAATGGCACTGTAATTCCTATTCAGGATAAAGTAAAAAATCTGGGCTTGATCATTGATTCTACCCTTTCCTGGCGCTCACAGGTCCAAGAAGTAAGTCGTACCTAAGATATTTGCTCCGGCAGGTTCATTGCGAAGACAATTTTCTTCCTACTGCCACCAAAATTGCACTTGCAAATTGTCTTCTATTACCCATTATTGATTATGCAGATGTCAGCTATCCAGATCTCGCCGAAAACCAACTGGACAAACTTGAGCGCCTTCAAAATCTCTGTATACGATTCATATTTGGATTACGCAAATACGATCATGTCTCACAATTTCGAACACAACTCAAGTGGTTACCCATACGATTTCGCCGGAATATTCACATACTTTCTCTACTATACAATATATTGTTTAACCTTTCAACACCCTCCTATCTTAAAGGACGATTCCAATTCCTACATGATACGCATAACCGTTATTTAAGGTCATCAGAAAACTTAAAGCTGAAGATGCCGGCTCATTGCACGGATTTTTATGATAAATCGTTTTGTGTCACTGCTGTTCGCCTATGGAATGCTCTCCCATTACATATCAGACAGGCTCAGACGGTAACAAAGTTCAAATCCTTAGTCAAGGATCACTACCTATCACTATGATATTTACCATTCTAATAGCATTTTAACTATTATTTATTACTTATGTATGTGTGTGTATGTATGTTGTATGTATGTATGTATGCATGTATGTATTTACGTTTGTATGTATGTATTTATGTTTGTATGTATAAGTATTTTATAGCTCATAGCTCTCCGGATAGCCAAGCTGAAGTGGCAGTGGGCAGGGCACATAGCTCGAAGAACCGATGGCCGTTGGGGCAGAAAGGTTCTGGAGTGGTGGCCACGTACCGGACGACGCAGCAGAGGTAGGCCCCCCGCAAGATGGACCGACGATCTCGTGAAGATCGCGGGAGGCGGTTGGATGCGGGCGGCTCAAGACCGGTCTGTGTGGAGAACCTTGGGGGAGGTCTATGTCCAGCAGTGGACGTCGTTTGGCTGATATGATGATGTATAAGTATTTATATATGTGTAGTATATTTTCATAATATTACATAAATGTATATATAATTAAAGTAGCATCATATTATAACTAGTACACTTGCAACTACCATTTCTTTCCTACCAATAATATCTCCATCCAAAGGTTGCCTGGTAGAAATCGCTGTTAGCGATAAGGCCGCCCATTGTACTGTATTTAATATAAAATTCCTGTATACCTGTGTTCTTAAAGTGTGCAATAAAGTATTAAATAAATAAATGATGATGATGATGAATTTTATAATTTTTTTATGGAATTTACTATGTAATAAAAACATATCAATTAAAATATAAAGTACCGTTTTTTAATAATTTTGTTTCTTTTCAATCGTATGAAATTGTGCAGGGTGCTATGAGAGATTGCGGCGAACATTCAGTAGCGACAAAGCAAAAAAAAAGAGTAAAAAAGAATTAAGAAATATTGCAGGCAATGCAACATGAATCTCTGCGTGTCATGTTTTCAAAACAGTCACAATTCTGTTATGTACGATAGTTCTGTTTTATTTTCGATATTCCTTTATTTTGGTATATCCCATCACTGCTAAAAATACCTTCTAGTGCGGTTCAGGTCGATTACACCATGCAAAGTTATAGCATTTTAAGCTACCCTAGTGCTGGTAGGTCGAAAAGACCTGCTACGCACTGGCGGAAAAATCGTTGGGGGCACATTTCGACCTGCCGCCGCACCAGATGAAGGTTTATGATTTTACTTACCACAGCCAACGTGTTAACTATGACATTATAACGCCGCTGGAGGCGACACATTATCCAGATAACGTGACGCACAGACTTGACATACTAGACGTAGCCCTTTTAAAGAACATAAGTCTACGCTTGTGTTCGGTAGAAGTGTTACACGAGTTAGATTCCGACCATAGACCGGTCCTATTAGAGTTTGCACCCAGATTAGGGCCCATAGGCACAGGGCACAGGCCGACTAAACTGGTCACTAACTGGGCACGACTCGGGAAAGAACTCGTGTCGTCCTCGCCACTGCTCAGAGAGCAGATACCGCTAAACGCCAATCAAATGGGGGTCAATGACACACTACAAGCGGTCGATAGCTTCACGAGCCACGGGCAATCGTTAATTAACGATTGCTCACGGCAGGTAACCGAGACGGGCGACCGTCGATGAAACTTGCCCGCTGACGTACGTGACTTGTTGCGGCGTAAGAACGCAGCGATTCGTGCCTACGACCGATACCCGACTGAGTCTAATCGCATCATTATGCGCTCTCTACAGCGTGACGTCAAGTCGGGTATTAAAAAGATGCGTAACTGTCGATGGGAAACCACGCTTAGCGAGCTAGAACCCACTCACCTCGCCTTCTGGCAACTATCTCGTTCGCTGTCTAAAGATGTCACCAAGACCTGTTTACCACCTCTGAACAGGCCAATTGGTCCACCGGCTTTCGAGGACGGGGCAAGACAGAATGCCTGGTCGACAGCCTGGAGCAGCAGTGTACGCCGAGCACGTCTCACACCGACACAGACCACCTATTAGAGGTCGATAGCGAGATGGAGCGAGCCTCTCTCACGTCGCCACCTCGTCCCCTGATAGACAGATATGACGTAATAGGAGACCACATCCATCCATCCCATCCCATCCACATCAGTGAAAAGAAGCCGAGGTAATAGGAATCCACAAATCCGACAAGCCTAGGTCCGAGCCTAGTAGTTATCGACCGATCAGTCTGCTTAAAGGTTTAGGGAAAGTTTACGAGCGGCTTTTGTATGTTAGGCTGAAAACATGCGCCGATGCATCACTCTTGGTCCCCCACGAACAGCTTGGATTCCGAACCCGCCACTCGTGCGTACAACAGGTTTACCGTATCTGTGAGTATATCAATGTGCGGTTGCAGCGTAATTTATACACCGGCGTTGTTTTCTTCGACGTAGTGAAAGCTTTCGACAAAGTGGTGCACAACGGCTTTATTTACAAGCCTTTCACTATGGGAGTGCCTCACAATCTCGTGCTCATCATACGAGACTATCTGTCGGATAGAAGCTTTCGGTACCGCGTTGAAGGCGCGCTCTCTTCGTTCGAGTGACGCCATCCGCGCCGGGGTCCCTCAGGGGTCAGTGCTCTCGCCTCTCTTGTATTCATTGTCTACCGCTGATATACCGATGCATCGCCTAGTGCAGACAACAGTTTTTGCAGACGACACAGCCATCTACGTGTGGTTGACAGCATAGAATACAAGCGTCACCACCCCCTATCTTCCCGTGGGTGTCGTAAGAGGCGACTAAGGGATAACACGATGCAAATACCATCTTTGCGTAGAGACGGAAAACTCGACATCAAACCCTATACGACTGCCTCGTTAGTCTCGCGGCATAAATGTGCGCGTGGGATCGGGTGGTCCCGGGTTCGATTCCTGGGTCGGGCAGTGTTATTGGGTTTTTCTTTCACGAAATTCTCAGTAGCAGCACGGAGTCTGGAAATGTGCCCGGTACGGCAATAGGCTCGCCCCTTATTACGTGGGACTAAAGTATATCTGGCGAAAAGTGGGTGTAGAAATACACCTCTGCCTACCCCTTCGGGGATAAAAGGCGTGACGTTATGTATGTATGTATGTACAGCCATCTATATCTCAGGCGCAGACCCTGGCGCAGTCAGTAGGAAGCTCCAATCCGCAGCCAACGCCTTAGACGCGTGGTTCCGGAGATGGCCGATAGAGGTCAATCCCGAGAAGAGACAGGCGGTGCTATTCCACCGGAGAGCTACTCGCCTGTACCCTCCGGGTGCGACCCCACAAATAGTTAATCTTCCCATGTCATCATGGTAACAGTATCTAGATGTGATTCTTGATGATCGACTATCGTTCCGTTCACACATTACGATCTGCTTGCAATAGAGCCCCCTTTGTGCTTGGGCGTTAACATAGCTTAGTCAACGTTAAATCTAAACTATCGATCGACACACCCCAACCCACTATTGGTTGCGGCGTTAAATTATACATCATCTAGGATTTCTAAGATTAGGAGACCTAGGCAGGCACGTCTTGGACGAACCGGACGACGACACTACACTTGCACAAATTCAACCGCGGTTCCGTACTCACCGACGAGGACGGAATACGCGACGCGCTATTAACGTAAATACCGCGGGACACCTTATTCCCGCATTGCCGACAGCGCCCCAAGCCGAGGTCCGTGGTAGTCCACCCTTGGGGAGTCAAAACGCTGTCTAGTATACTTTAACGGATTGGGAGCCTTCAGCGCTCGCCCATAGTCCGCGTAAAGTTGTCAAGGCCATCTGCGGCCAACAACTAGACCACACAAAAAAAAAGAAACGAAAAGGTCAAAGCTTCCCTGTTCAATGAGCAATTGCCCAGCCCATGATCGAGGTCCACCGCGTGACCAAGGCAAGGACACACGAGCTATACAATATGTCGATATGGTACTCGTAGTCCTCGACAAGTCCGACGTGGGGAAAGCCATATATAGGCGGACCACTCTGTGCCTCTTGTCTTCGTAATCTTCCCGACGTTGCATGTTGTTACGTCGGGAAGATTAATGGTGCCAGCTCAGCTGTATGGGCACTCTGCGCGTAACTGTTTCGCGCGCCCCATGTCATCTGCGTAAAGTACATTGAAGACCAGGCAACCGCCGACTGCAGGCGCCCCAGGGACAAGGCGCTTTGCCCACACTAAACCCCTATCATGTAAGAAATGTTGACGCTGAATTCGTACCTAATATATAACCAATTTCTGCTGGGCTATATAGTTGAGTGGAGCTACTAATCTTAGTCAATATATGTTTACAGATCTAGTATCGGACGACATGACGGCATCAGCGTGGTGCGCGCAGACGATCATCACGACGCACGGGCTCGGCGCGTGGCTCGGCTGGCTCACCCACTGTAAGGGGAAGACGCTGCCAGAACTCGACTGCACTCCGGTGAAAGCAAATAAAGTTTTCTTTGACTTAGTTTAACTTATCTTTATTATAATATTTTTCGTTCAACTTATTTTTTTTCGCCGTGCCCAATGCGCTCGACGGGCGGCTGTCCAGAAGCTTCCACTTGGGCTTCATATGATTTATACAGAAAGTAAAATCGCTTGCAAATGTACGTTTACTATTCTAACGAGCGGTTATAATCTAGGTATAGATCTACATATACACATAAATAAATTTGGAGTCTCTGTTTGTAATATAAAAATAACCGCTATTTACTAAATGTATATGGATGTATACACGGTACATACATATACCGAAATGCGACAGACTATCCTAATCTCTGGAACGGCTGGACCGATTTTGACGAGACTTTCAATGGCGGATAGCTGATGTACCACGGAGTAACTTAGGCTATAAATTAACCGGGTACGCGAAGTACTTCCCTCAGGACGCGGGTGAAACCGCGGGAAACAGCTAGTTGAAAAATAAACAAACAAACACGATTGGCAGTTATTTATGTATGAAGTGTGACGGCCGGTGTCATGACTACGGTTGTCAAGAACTACTGACATCTACACGACAAGCTAGCCGCATAGACAATCGATATTTACATAGGGCGCATTTCTTATGGGCGCTCTGTAGACAAACTTTCTGTGACCCAAATTGTCACTTGGCGGCGTGGCAGTCGCACTGTGACAGCTGTCTCTATGAGTGCAAGCGAAACGAATTGACGACACCCGCCAACACGCCACTTGGAATCGGCACACGAAATCCTTAAGAAATGCGCTTCTATTATGTAAATCTGTATTCATTGCTAGCCGGTCGTCAAACACAATAAATTAGCAAAGAAGTTTGAAAACTATTTTATTATTTGGAAATTACAGCTTTTAGTTCGATGACGTATACACTCTGTCAGGTGTTCGCCAAATTCACCAGTCATTGACAACAAGGCAATGGCCGTGCGGATCGGGATGTGTTATCCCGATCACGTTCTGAGGGCGTGGGTTCAAATCCCAGTCGTAACAGTTATGTGGATTTTGTTTTTTGTGAAATTAGGAAAATGTTTATGAATATTTGGCAAATATTTAAAAAAAGATCCATTAGCATCCAGCGCCAGGGGATAACTTCTCCTTTCCTGAGCCACCTAGCGCTGACTCGTGCTTTCTCAGCATTACAGCCAAGGACGTGGTTGGTGCCGTTGGCTCCTTCCAGAGCGGGTCTGCTGGTGGTCTCGACGGCTTGACACCACAACATCTTAAGGATCTTGTGTGTTCAAGCGCCGGGGCGGCCGGCGACTCGCTTTTGAGTGGGCTAACGGCATTAACTAATCTCATGCTCTCCGGCAATGTGAACGATGCCATCGTCGACGTTTTGTATGGCGCTAATCTGTGCGCCTTAGGAAAGCGGGATGGTGGCATTCGTCCCATTGCCGTGGGGTGCACGTACAGGCGTATGGCAGCTAAAATATGCTGTCGCCATTTTAACACCAGCTTTTCTTGTAAATTTCAGCCACAACAGCTGGGATTTGGTTCAAAGGAGGCTGCGAGGCTGCTGTACATGCCTTGTCAACGTACCTTAACTGTAATGGAGGTGAGGTTGTCTTGAAGGTTGACCTAAAGAATGCCTTTAACTCAGTCAATAGAGACACCTTGTTGACACAAGTTAAATTGGAAACACCCCAAATCTACAATTTTCTTTAGCAATGTTACAGACACCCTTCTAAATTAATATACAAGGAACATCTTTTAGAATCTGCCGTCGGTTGTCTACAAGGTGACCCTCTTGGACCACTAATTTTTAGTTTGGCCATCCATCCAGTTATAAACCAACTAAATTCAAAATTAAACATCTGGTACCTCGATGATGGAACCCTGGGAGGTGACGTAAACACTGTATATCAAGATCTGGCATTCCTGAAATCTAAATTTTTATCCATAGGCTTAGAGTTGAATACAAGCAAATGCGAAATTTTTATTAATGACAATTTAGATAAATCCTCTATTCTTTCAAAATTCCAATATCTGGCACCCAATATCACCCAAGTTGAAAAAAGTTCTCTTCGCCTGCTGGGGTCCCCAATTTTAGACGACGGTTTTGATTTCTTTATACAGGAAAAAAATCAAAATTTTAATGATGTTTCAGACAGGCTACTCAAAATTAATATACATTCGGCTTTTACTATTATTCGATATTGTCCCTAAATTTACACACGCGTTACGGTCTTCACCTTTTTGGAAAAATCCGACTCCACTCATTCAAATTGACAAAATTATACAGAATACCCTAAGTAAAAGTCGCCTCGTTGCCCTCTTACTAAAACATTCCATCATCCATTAGTAAGAACTAATCTGGGACTAAATTCACCTTTAGTGCGTGCATGCAATGAGTATAACAGAATTAATAGTAAAATAGATCAGTTGGATATTTTTCACGATTCCCTTAATTACTTCAAATTGAGAGGGATGAAGTCGTTCTCATAGGTGCCACTTGTTGTTTTTCTTAGACAAACTTTGTAATGTGTTGCCATTTATGTTTTGTTTTTAATTTTAATTATTACTGTTATTTTAGTATGAGATAATGTTATGTTCGCAGCCTTAATCTTTGTTCCTTAAATGTACTTCAATCTATTGTGTGCTGTGCATGCCTTTTATAGGTGTACATATAAGAACCCTACTATACATTGTAATCTGTGCTATTGAATGTTGTATATGTATACTGTTGGCGTGTCTATGTATGTGAATGTGGCTCTGAACGACCGAGTGTGGCAACAGGCGTCCTTACCTGTGCGCTTAGGCGGCCTCGGCATTCGCAAAATTTCTGACGTAATCCTGCCAGCGTTCTTGTCATCGGTCCACAGCACTGCAGAATTGACCAGGAAAATCTTAGCACCTACACTGGTTGATTCTGAGGTGCCGTGTATGGCCGATGCCATGAACGCTTGGAGAAATTCTTGTCCAGGAACTGAATTACCCCGAAACTTTTTCTCCCAGAGGCAATGGGATGGGCCGCTTTGCAGCGTGGTACGAGAAAAACTCCTCAATACATCGGCCAACGCTGCGGAGCGTGCTCGCCTGTTGGCTGTGGGAGAATGGGAATCGGGCCTCTGGCTTCAGGCACTGCCATCGTCCAATATAGGTACCATGTTGGACGATACAACCTTCCGCTTCGCTACTTGCCTCCGTTTAGGCGCGTCATGTGTCTCTCCGCATCGCTGTCACTGCGTAGAGGCTGTCGATAGCCTTGGTCACCATGGTCTGTCATGCAGCAGGAGCGCGGGTCGTATTTCACGACACGCCAACCTCAACGACATTCTGCGCCGTGCTCTTGTCACCGCTGGCGTTCCAGCCCAACTTGAACCTCAGGGCTTGGCACGCGACGATGGCAAGAGACGGGATGTCTTTACTGCCGTGGAAGCTGGGTAGGCCTTTTGGTATGGGACGCGACATGTGTCGATAACCTTGCGCCATCCCATCTTTCCAGCACAGCAGGTTGTGCGGGTGCTGCTGCTGCTTCAGCAGAGACCCTCAAACGGCGCAAATACGTAAATCTTGTAGGAGATTATGTATTTGAGCCGTTTGGGGTCGAAACCTTGGGGCCATGGGGTCCAAGTGCGAGATCCCTTTTTAGGGATCTCGCAAAGAGACTGATCGACGCCTCGGGTGACCAGAGGGCTGGCACGTATTTAGCACAAAAGATAAGCATTGCTATACAACGAGGCAATGCCGCCAGTCTTCTGGGCACGCTTCCGATTGACTGCGATGCGGATGACTTCCATGACGCCTTCTAAATTTAATTTTAATTTATTTTATTTTTCATATTGTATATATTAAATAGACTTATTTTAATTTTAGGACATAATTAAGTTGCTTTTTATGTAATAGTTGATTTTGTTTGGAAAATAAATGTCTAACCTCCAAAAAAGATTATTTAAATATTTCGAATAAAGATTAGAAAATTCTAGAAACTTCAGCAAGGAATGGAAAGGTTAAAAAGAGACAGGAGATGGAAAAACAATTGAATAATGAAATGACAATCGAAATTAGTGGATCTAGAACATTCCTAGGGTTGTAGACGGTGTAGACGCGCTGAGCACCAGTTTAAGTTGAGAAGTGGTAATGTCGAGCAGAAAAGGAAGAAGTAAAAGGAAGAAAGAAGTAGTAGTGAAGGAAAATGAAGTGAAAGTATAGTGCAGTGAAGTGCACTGAAGTTAAGTGAAGAGCAGTGCAAGAGACGTCAGTGTTGGTGCTGTCCGCGTCGAAATCGAACGACGCGTCGTGTATGTGAAGTCGAATAAAGTGTCATCTGTGCTACTCGGTGTTTCCTTCCAATCCCGTTACCCCGTCCGTAACAATAGTATAAAAATTGTTGGAGGTTGGAAATAGAGTGAGGGAACAATGCTATTAATAGCTTTTGCTTTTTGCTAAATATTACTGCTTCAGTAGGGTCTATATTGGCTCACCTAAAGTTCTTTACCCGAAATTGTTCTTCCTAACGATTTGTAATCCGAATGATCACTCTTCCTAAAATTTTTCATCCTAAAGTTCATTCATACTGTTTTGTAGTGTCCCACGCGCGATGTTCATAATACTCATGTTTCCGAAAATTGTAATAAATAATATCATTAATGTAAATATATTTAAACTCCTACTGTTTTTTATCATAAAGCTTTTATCCCTAAACATAATTACTATAATATTTTCACTCATACTCAGAAAGAAACATTTACCAAGTGTAATAAAAAATATAAGACACTTTTACCAAGACACTTTTACCTATATTTAGGTGTTTTATACGATAGAATCAAGAACATAAACTAAAAAAACAAAAAGCAAAACTTTTCTAAGTCCCGCCGTAGCGCCCCCAAAGCTACACTCCACTACACAACCGAAATTCATAAAATACGACTCATTTACGGTACGGTGTTTATGGCCTTGGAGTTTATACCGCAGTTTTAACCGTACCTAAACCAAAAACTATAGGCTACTGGTAACTATGGCCTGGGATTTTATACCGCAGTTTTAACCGTACCTAAACCAAAAACTATAGGCTTCTGGCACTTCGCCAGCCGCTGCCGCGGCACGCTCGCTCCGCTCGCTCGGCTCGTGCGTTGTGGTCACGGTTCTCACCTAACCTAAACCAATAATTATTAATAGGACCGATTCGTTTCTGGAACTTGACCATTGTGCTATTGTGTATTTGTACCATGGTACTATTATTCTTTTATGTTATACATGTTATGTGAAAATAAAGTTACGCAAAATAAATGTAAGTATATAATACTGATTATTATGAATAAAAAGAAATCTAAACAAATAGATATGTTTATTTTTTATTTAATTTTTTTTTATTTTAAAACTTCTTGCACATAATTTAAAATTATTGCACAAAGGCGGACTTAATGCCATTGGCATTCTCTACCAGTCAACCTTTGGGTGGTGCAGAGACAATCATGGTAGGTGCATAAGAAAAACGTAAAGTTAATTAATAAAATATGAAATATGTAACGTTATATAGGAAACTAATAATATAACGAACAATATAATAAAATCATATAATAAATACATATAATTATAATATATATATACGAATATAAAATACACAAATAAATACATAGCTATAAATACATACGTTACGTAATATTATGTACAAATATATATAAAATAGCTTGTAATATACAAATATGCCTACTGTTGTGATTCTGTCAACTGTTCCATGTATCGCCTACGTACTCTAGCCTTAAAAAGTTCACGAGACGAAGACATCCTGATCTCTGGAGGGAGTGAATTCCACAGATGAATAGCCTGGATGTTAAAAGACGAATGGACAAGAGTGGAGCTATGGGAAGGAACCAACAGAAGTAGATTATTTGTGGAACGAAGGTTTTTGTCATGTCCACTGCAGAGATATTGAAAGTGAGGAGTCAGATAAGAAGGAGCGTTTGGTGAGTTTAAAAGAGAATAAAGCGTCGTTAACGTGCGCAAATTGCGCCGTTGGCGGATAGGCAGCCATCGCAATTGGGCACGGTAAGAGGAAATATGGTCGTATTTATGGAGATTGAAAATGAACCGAATGCAACTGTTGAGAAGTCGGTCAAGTTTATTGAGCAGATCTGCATTCAGATCGAGATAACATACATCACCATAGTCGATAAGAGGAAAAATTAAAGTTTGCACAAGCATTGTTTTCGTCTTGATTGGAAGGAAATTCTTAAGGCGATAGAGAGACCGCAGGGAACCCGTGACTTTCTGACTGACACTCGCAATTTGAGAACGCCAGTCAAGAGTAGTATCCAGGTGTAAACCGAGATTTTTCACACTAGGGCTGAAGGGAATGTTAGATCCGCTGAAAGTAATAGGTGGCAGAGAATTTAATTTCACTATGCACATGATCCTTGAGTTTCCTATCATGATGGCTTGGCATTTACTTGGATTTACTGATATGCCGAATCTGTCAGACCAATCCTTTAATGTGTTTAAATCTCGGTTGACTTCGTCTATGGCAGTGAAAAGGTTTTCTACTCTTGCCTGGGTGTAGATCTGTAGGTCATCGGCGTACAGATGATACGCAGAGCGAAGGTCATACGTAAGAAGATTAATAAATAATGAAAAGAGAAGAGGAGAAATTATACCGCCTTGAGGAATGCCAGAGCCAAGGTCTCACCAGGTTGATGAAGTTTCATCCACGCGGACTGACTGCTGACGTCCTCGAAGATAGGAAGAGAACTATTCCAAAGCGTCGGAGGAAATCATAAAGTGGGAAAGGATGGACAAAAGGATATCGTGGTTGACAGCGCCGAAGGCGTTTGAGAAGTCCACCAAGACCATTACTGTGATCTTGGAGTCCTCCACACCCGACCTGACATCACCAGTTACTTTGAGCAGTGCGGAATTGAATAATAGTGTAAAAGATGGTTATGTTGAGAAAATATGGTAAAAACAAATAAAAGTATAATAGATGTTTATTGCTACTGACATAATGAAGTTGAATGCTTCGGAATTATGAACATTAGAGACCTCTGTCTCTAATGTTACAATCACAATTCCTAACTACTCTTAGTTAGGAATTGTGATTGTTAGGATGAAAAATGTGAGGAAGAACATTTTCGGATTTCCCATTATCAGAGTTGAAAATTGAGATGAACTTTGGCGCACCCGCTTCAGTAAGGCAACGATAGCCTAGTGGAAATATAAACCGACTGCCATGCAGAGGGTATCGAATTTTTGGATTTATGTGCGTATTGGATTGCTGCTGCCGTTTTTTATCGCTTGCCCCGTGTCTCGGAGAGCACGTTAAGGTCGTTAAGCCGTCGGTATCGACTGTCACGAAGATCTTTGACAGTCTTTATAGTGCGTCAGTGCCGCCAGTACCTCTAAATACACTGACACTAGTCTAAACGATGGAATATCGCTATGCCTTCGGGTTGCGGAGGTCAGACAGGCAGTCGCTCTGTGGAAAAGCTAATATTCCGCCAAATCCGGTTAGACTAGTAAGCGGACCCCGGGTTGAAACTGGTATAACGCTAGGAGCATAATGCTTTTTGCTAGATATTTCGCACACGGATCCCTGAACCTGAGGGTCTACCACGAGGTTTGCACTCAATCCTCACGGTGACGGGAACAATTTTCATACATTTTCTAAAAGCGCCTATCGCCTCTATAACTTTAAAAACATTTTGTCGAGTTCTATTATTCATGGTCGCGTTTACTATCCGACTATAGCTAACTTTACCATAATTTGCTATAGGACGTAATTCAAACAACATTTCTGACGTATATGTTTTTAATTTTATTTATATAAACCCAAAACAGCAATAATTTTATAACAATTTCAAAATTAAAAACATCATGCCAGTTCAGTGAGGCAATACTTAGAAGACAGTTTTGTTAAGAAAAGCGACGCTAGAGTTCAAGAATGATATCGAAAGATATGAAAAAAACGATAGAGTACGTTACAGCAGTAGTTAAAAGATAATACAATCAGGTCCGGTGGCCATCATACTATTGCACCAAGCCAACTAGGCAGCTGTCAAATGTGACGTACGGCACATGTTCAGCTACCAACCAAAAGATCCCTTTAATTGTTTTAAGAGGAACGCGTGAGTGAGTGGTTGTGCGGGCGGGGAAGCCACATTTGCATCGATCCACTCGAGCGCCTAGTTGACCTGAGGGTAGAGGGTAGTACGAGTTTTACACGGTGACGATAGACTAGTCGACGGGACCAATTTTTATACTTTTTCTAAATGCGCCTCTAGGACTCTATCCATCGCTACTGACCCCTTTAAGAAAATGTATGGAAATTGTTCCCGTCGACTAGGCTATCGTGACCGTCAAAATCGTGTGTAAAACTCATCATAGACCCTCCTGTGTAGCAGTACGTGGCTTTACAATACTAGATCAAAAGCTATCTACGACAGTACTGAGTGACAAGCACGACGCCGTCGCTCAGCAGGGCTCCGTTGCGGTGGACGAACACTGACAAGTCGTTCAGGAACTTGGCGCTCGGCGCCACGTCAGTGTCACACACCTGCACCACTATGCCGTTGTGCACGTTACATTGAGACTGCAAAAAATAAAAAATAAACTATCACATTCACACACCACCATCCAGTCTCAAACTAAGCAGAGCTTGTACTACGGTACTAGATAATGGATAAACACACACATCATCATTAGCAGCCTTTAACAGTCCACTGCTGAACTAGGCCTCTCCTTTGAAAGGAGGAATTGGCTTACTATAGGTGCCACGCTGGCCAAACGGGTTGGTATAGGGTCTGTATCAAGTTTTCCTTCTCTTACTGTGCTGTTCTCTGCATAATTTGCTCCCTCTATCGGCTCTTACGACATCCACGGGATGATACGGGGTGGAGACATTCCGTATTCTTAATCCGTCACCACACGGACGCATATGTATACATTTTTTATAAAAGAATACATATTATAATTATATAGCAGCACCCAGACAAAGACAAACATCCATGTACACGCGCACAAATGCTTGACTAGAGCGGGAATCGAAAACGCGAAAAATGAAGTAAGAATCATATTGCGCTCGATAGATGGCGTTTACTGTATCCCAGGGCACACCCAGGGCCTACGAGTCGATAGCACGATAGTGCGATCTTCGATAGACACGCTATGACGCTATGGCGAAGTAACTAGTTAGTAATCTGTGCTATGGCATGGTTGGTAACTCCTAAAATGCGAGTCACAGAGCGATATTGTGAGGGGAATCGCTTGATGCAATGGATCCTCAGATGACTAGCTAGTTTTATATAGGTACTTACATGCAATATTTTATCATTATACTGTTACTTACAGGTATGTCGACAGTCCAGTCTCTAAGCCCAGCCGAGATCGACACGTCCGGTAGCTGGACCGGTCTACCTTCCTGTGTCCCTGGAATAAAACCGGATTCATTAGCATAGGTTATGCGCATTTACACTAAGTAAGTATAACTTATGTATCATTGAATGCTTCACTTGAATACGTGCTGCTACACATAAGCAATCACTTTTTTCTTCAAAAAAATAATTTGTTGATAAATTAGAAACTCAAAAAGGGCTTCAGCTGAAAATCAGCGCCGTTATCACTAGCGGGTAGCGGCATATGCTGAGCTGTAGCCTTTTGGGTGCATTTTGGGTGCTGCAAATGATAATAATGTATCATATCTATCACACATTTTATGCTTGTACCAACCTATTTGTGATGCTCATTATGAATCCAATAAATGTACTTATTATCTTCCTATCTTCTTTCTTTCTTTCACTTGTAACTGTAAAGCGAGCATTCGCCGCTTTTGGCTTTGTCGCACTGAAGAACGAACAGAGCCGAACATTGCTAAGAACATGTGCACACAAAACGTCAAAGCAAATCGAATGTCAATTCGTTAGAATGCTCGCCTGAACGTTCATAAGAATGCTCGCTAAAACACTCCCCCATTGGCAAGAATGCTCATAACAAGTGAATGCTCAAATGTATCAGCACCATGAGACGGGCTGCTCATTATCAACCTTTTACCATTTTAAACGTATAAAATATCAATAGAACTTACCCCATGATATAGTGGTGCATGCCAGTCCCAGCGCCTCAGGGACGAAGGCAGCGACGCAGGCTGTGGCGAGGATAACACGAAGCATGGCGGTCATGATAACGAATGTACGCCAAACGAACGACACATGCAGAATTTATAGGCTCATAAATAACCATCTCTTACCGCCTATCATTAAACAATATTATCTGAACAATTAGTTTCGCCCACTTGGACCAAAACTAATTAATGTAATTGCTGGATTACTAATTAAGTGTACCACGATTACCGTTGATTTACTATTGTTTTAAAACGTCGCATACCTACTTTAAGATGTAGTAATGTGATTTGTTGTTCCGACGATTCATTGGGTCGGTAAACATTGTCTGAGAATCCAACTCTGAGGCAGCTTCACGTACAAACTTCATGAAGTCATGACTAGTCGAACCAGGAATTGGGTCATTCTTCGAGACACGTTTTTTAAGCGGCATCACCTTAAAAAAATAGAAATCGAAAAGTCAGCAAGGCACTTTTTTTTTCAGGCAAATCTTTCATCCTCTTTTATCTGGGTTATTGATTATTATTCAATTTTCTATATATTTAATATCATAAAAAAAATAAAACACCCCCATTCTTTGATTTTCGTGGAGTGTCCTAAACTCCGATCTAGTCACTTAGTAATTTATATATTTTAAACTAAACGGTACATGCTTACCAAAAAAAAAACATTAAGTCCTAAGAAGTTGACATTGCTATGAAAAATTAGATCTTAATTCTAAAAGAATTACATTATGTAAAAAAAATAATGTAACTGTCCCGAGATAGTTACTGATTTGCGTGGACCATTGTAAATTCACTTGCACATCTCTTATTTCGCGGCCCAATGTTGCGTCATCCTAATTCACGTTACAACTAGTCGCGCTCCGACGGCCGGGCAGAGTGCTTGTGTGACGACGCGTCGAGTTGTGTTGTATGGTTTCTCAAACTTTTGATTTGCGTGGTACAATTTTCTCCTGTGTCTGTGAATTTGTTTATCGAATAAAATATTCTAGCGATAGCTAAGGTAAGGTATCGCAACTTATATTCAAAACACAGTATATTTGTTTAAAGGGTTTTTATATATTTTTAGAATAAAGGATTTATTTTGATTTTCGTGGTCGTGATTTGCGTGGTTTACGTGGTAGTTTTGACCCACGCAAATCAATTATTGGCCATGCAAATTAAATAACTTTGAGTTTTGTTATAGGATTGTATGATAATATTTTTATTACTGTAGTTATATGTAAATTCGGTTAAATCAAACTTAAAATGATTTCAAAAGTACCTAATAATAATAAAAATAGTGTCTGAATAGCTAAAATTGTAATGAAATATTTTTAGACCAAAATGCCATCAACAAGAGAGGATAAATTAGAAAGAAAAAAGTTATCTGAAAGAAGAAGAAGCTTAAAAATAATGAAGAGTTCAAGGCCAAAACCTGGCAAGATATTATAAAAGAAAAGCTGAAGGAAAACAACTTTGCATTTATGACTTGAACCGCCGCAAACAAAAACCTAGGCGAGAGAAAAGTCAAATAAGTTCCCAGAAATATAACTTGAAGAAAAAAAATCAAGCTAAGCGTTGTCTTCATGAAAAACTTATACAAGTACCGAAAATTCAAAATAAATAATGTTGATTGATTCTAATATAAATACAAGCTTTAAAAAGAACTATTTGTGTGTTAGTTACTTACTTATTCTTTTACCTGATAACTTAATAGTGATTTGAGAAAGTTAAATTAAATAAAATCATCTTCGTGGGGTGTTTTGTGATTTGCGTGTCCTCCAATTTTTTAACCTCGATTATCTCTGTAAGTATATCGCTCTCTGAGGTGCCTCTTCTATAAAAAAATATTACTTTTACCGCTTTTACGCATATTTTAAGAAACACATATCGATTTAAAAAATATATTACATTTAAAAATTGACACGCAAATCACCAAATAATGCCTTGCTCAAAGAATCACCCGATTATGTTTCCAGGAGAAAGGGCCGTTTGATGTTTGAGGGTCTTCAACCTGGTGTAGGAATGAAAATAAAACCTGAACAAGAAAGCAGCAAATCAGTTGTAAAGGCAAGGTGGCAGACTGTTGACCGTATATACTACAAGTCTACAGTCGTACGAAATTCAACAGGCCGATTAAGCGGCGACCAAGAGAAGCATTTCCCATTTGATAACTGCCAAATAAATGATACATCCCTGACGGTCCGCTCGGGTAACTTATTAGGTTATTTTAGGTTTTCTTGAGACCCTGCACCCAAAAATGAGTTCCTACAACTTCGCTTCTTAACCTAATTAGTCGTGAATATTATTGACAGTTCTTACTTAATGATATTGAGATGTCAGTACCTACCTATAGTCCGTGCCACGAGAACATAGACTTTTTGTAAACAAAGAATTTCTACTAAGTGACTTAGCGATAGTTCTGTCAAAAACATAAATGTCAAATCCAATGAGCGCAACGGTACATACATACGTGTCATTGGAAACTAATATGTCAATGGATCGGGTTTTTATCGATATTACGCGCTGTCAATAGGATATTTTAATGTTTTGAGGTACTGACGCCTAGAATGTCAACATTTGGCGTTAGTTCATTGAAATGTTACATTCTTGGGCTTAACATGCATTTATCAGAGGACAACATAATTTTTTTGAGTTATCAAGAAGGCGTAAATGTAAAGTTAAATACAAGTTTATAGGATCGCAACGCTCTTCCCGCTGCTGGTATCTCAAAAAATCGGGCGCAGAATAGCAGATGGCAAACTATTGGTCCGCAGAAAAGTATTTATACCTACTTATCTAAAAAAAAATTGCCTTTTCACTACCGTAACTTTTTGTGGATTTAGTTTTAGTTCATTCTGATGACTTTATTCACAGACAACGTAAAATCTCCATGCCTAGAAAGTTTTATGCAAGGTACTAGCTAGTTATCTGTAATATTATTCATTGTTGGTCAATAATTTAATATTTTAGGATAGGTTGGCTACTTTGAGCAAATGATTTATTGTCTATGATTTAAAAAAAAATCATGTCAATAATAGCGTAAATTGTATGTAAGTACTCTATCATTAGCATACATGGTTCTCTACTTTTCCTTAATTTACAGAATAAATTACGTGTAAAACGACAAAAAAGTCGGCACATTTACATTCGACCATGCAAACACAAAATCAAATATTTTTATTTCGGTTAAATTTAATCATCATCATCATCATCAGCCTTTAAAAGTACACTGCTGGACTAGGCCTCTCCTTTGAATGGAGGAATTGGCCTACTATACCACGCTGGCCAAACGGGTTGGTATAGGGTTTGTATCAAGTTTTCCTTCTCTTACAGTGCTGTTCTCTGCATAATATGCTCCCTCTGTCGGCTCTTACGACACCCATGGGATGATATGGGGTGGTGACATTCCCTATTCTTAATCCGTCCCCACGACAAATTTAATAATATAAATTTAAAAACATAGTGGCATAATTAGGCATTGAAAAGAAGACTGTTCAAAAAGTATAAAATCTAAAACACAACTGTTTGAAAAAAGGTTGTGAAGCCCTGAATGTTTGTTTTCAAAAAGTCTATCTTCTCGTGGCACCAACTATAGTTTATTTTAATATTAGGTCTTTAGGCCTACCTCGTTTTTCATGAAATAAATTAAGCGTATTTTTTTCTATATTATTTACTTCTATTAATCAATGTAATCACCCATGCAATCAATGCATCTTTGCCAACGCATTGATGCTTATTGATGCCCTTTTTGAAGAAATTAGCTGGACGGGAGGCTGCAAATTCTTCAAAGGTCTTTTGTACTGCCTCTCGGGTGCTGAATTTTTTTCCGTCAAGAAGTTATCCAAATTCTGGAAAAAGTAGAAGTCTGTAGGCGCAAGGTCTGGTGAGTACGGCGGATGACGGAGAACTAGCAACTGCCCGTGCACGAGGTGCACAGAATGACCAAAGTGAGGACACGGACATGGTACTCGTAGTCCTAGAAAAGGGGAAAACCATATTTAACACGGTAAGGGCACCACCATAAGCCACCTATCTGACACAAAGGTCGAACAAAACCGTCAGCCTGTGCCACAGGTGCCACTGTGCCAGCTATATGGGCACTCGGCGCGTAACTGCTTCGTCTATTTACGTACCTAATGATAGGCTGAACTCTCGCTTTGTGAAGAAGTCCCACACGGACCGAGCCGTGGCCGAAGTCTAGTTAGTATATAAAATATATGGTGTTAGTTAGTTGATCATTTTCTCTGTATATTATGTTTTTTGTACATCATATAATGAGATAGAAAATAAATGTACATACATAATAAAATTATTATATTGCATACATTGATTATTAAATTCCACCTTTTCATGTTTCTGACTGTACTTTCAAGTTAATGACAATCCGGGGGACGAGTACACATTTAAAAATACAACGGGGTGAATCACTGTATAGGTCGGTTCACGAAAGTTGACCACAAATGGCGGCCGTCGCGCATATGTACATTCGTGCACCAATGGCGTGGCTCCATTCTTGACGCATTTAGGGAATGCGTCAAGAACGGAGCCACACCATTGGCATTTCACCCGCGCCTCACCCCGCACCTCGGGGACTGAAGAGTTGGGAGCCCTCGGGCACACAAAAATGATGCTCAATAAAAGATATACGTACTTAATAGACGTTTACAACGAATTTATTTTTGTTGTGTTCGTAGTTTAATACACATATTACTGGGTACCGTAAGTATTTGATTTGTATAATATAGGTTTGGTAAGGACGGTATTGATCAAGGTCGGGGAGGACAAGCAGAAGTTCAACGACGGTTTCATGGTCCATAGTGCAAGGGACAAGCCTGTTCCTGGTCCAACTACTTTCCTCATGGCATGGGAGCTCCCTGCCTGAAATTATCACGCAACACGTAGTCAGTCGGAAACTTAAACTGTTGCATATTCTCAAGTGAGATGCTATACGGCATCCCAGCTGGTAGTCCTGAAGACGTGTGCCTCTGAGTTGTCACCCATTCAAACGCGCCTGCACCGTATTCCGTCATGGTCGTTAAGCTGGTAGTCTTAGTCTTGGAGAGTGAAAAAAAAACTCTCGCTAGCGTTGGCCCAATTTTGCCAAGGCTTTTGACAGGGTCTGGCACAGGCCATTTCTATTGAAGCTTCCATCGGTGTTTATGGCCTTGGAGTTTATACCGCAGTTTTAACCGTACCTAAACCAAAAACTATAGGCTACTGGTAACTATGGCCTGGGATTTTATACCGCAGTTTTAACCGTACCTAAACCAAAAACTATAGGCTTCTGGCACTTCGCCGGCCGCTGCCGCGGCACGCTCGCTCCGCTCGCTCGGCTCGTGCGTTATGGTCACGGTTCTCACCTAACCTAAACCAATAATTATTAATAGGACCGATTCGTTTCTGGAACTTGACCATTGTGCTATTGTGTATTTGTACCATGGTACTATTATTATTTTATGTTATACATGTTATGTGAAAATAAAGTTACGCAAAATAAATGTAAGTATATAATACTGATTATTATGAATAAAAAGAAATCTAAACAAAAAAGATATGACTTTGAATAATAGTGTAAAAGATGGTTATGTTGAGAAAATATGGGAAAACAAATAAAAGTATAATAGATGTTTATTGCTACTGACATAATGAAGTTGAATGCTTCGGAATTATGAACATTAGAGACCTCTGTCTCTAATGTTACAATCACAATTCCTAACTACTCTTAGTTAGGAATTGTGATTGTTAGGATGAAAAATGTGAGGAAGAACATTTTCGGATTTCCCATTATCAGAGTTGAAAATTGAGATGAACTTTGGCGCACCCGCTTCAGTAAGGCAACGATAGCCTAGTGGAAATATAAACCGACTGCCATGCAGAGGGTATCGAATTTTTGGATTTATGTGCGTATTGGATTACTGCTGCCGTTTTTTATCGCTTGCCCCGTGTCTCGGAGAGCACGTTAAGGTCGTTAAGCCGTCGGTATCGACTGTCACGAAGATCTTTGACAGTCTTTATAGTGCGTCAGTGCCGCCAGTACCTCTAAATACACTGACACTAGTCTAAACGATGGAATATCGCTATGCCTTCGGGTTGCGGAGGTCAGACAGGCAGTCGCTCTGTGGAAAAGCTAATATTCCGCCAAATCCGGTTAGACTAGTAAGCGGACCCCGGGTTGAAACTGGTATAACGCTAGGAGCATAATGCTTTTTGCTAAATATGAACCTGAGGGTCTACCACGAGGTTTGCACTCAATCCTCACGGCGACGGGAACAATTTTCATACATTTTCTAAAAGCGCCTATCGCCTCTATAACCTTAAAAACATTTTGTCGAGTTCTATTATTCATGGTCGCGTTTACTATCCGACTATAGCTAACTTTACCATAACTTGCTATAGGACGTAATTCAAACAACATTTCTGACGTATATGTTTTTAATTTTATTTATATAAACCCAAAACAGCAATAATTTTATAACAATTTCAAAATTAAAAACATCATGCCAGTTCAGTGAGGCAATACTTAGAAGACAGTTTTGTTAAGAAAAGCGACGCTAGAGTTCAAGCATGATATCGAAAGATATGAAAAAACCGATAGAGTACGTTACAGCAGTAGTTAAAAGATAATACAATCAGGTCCGGTGGCATTATACTATTGCACCAAGCCAACTAGGCAGCTGTCAAATGTGACGTACGGCACATGTTCAGCTACCAACCAAAAGATCCCTTTAATTGTTTTAAGAGGAACGCGTGAGTGAGTGGTTGTGCGGGCGGGGAAGCCACATTTGCATCGATCCACTCGAGCGCCTAGTTGACCTGAGGGTAGAGGGTAGTACGAGTTTTACACGGTGACGATAGACTAGTCGACGGGACCAATTTTCGTACTTTTTCTAAATGCGCCTCTAGTACTCTATCCATCGCTACTGACCCCTTTAAGAAAATGTATGGAAATTGTTCCCGTCGACTAGGCTATCGTGACCGTCAAAATCGTGTGTAAAACTCATCATAGACCCTCCTGTGTAGCAGTACGTGGCTTTACAATACTAGATCAAAAGCTATCTACGACAGTACTGAGTGACAAGCACGACGCCGTCGCTCAGCAGGGCTCCGTTGCGGTGGACGAACACTGACAAGTCGTTCAGGAACTTGGCGCTCGGCGCCACGTCAGTGTCACACACCTGCACCACTATGCCGTTGTGCACGTTACATTGAGACTGCAAAAAATAAAAAATAAACTATCACATTCACACACCACCATCCAGTCTCAAACTAAGCAGAGCTTGTACTACGGTACTACATAATGGATAAACACACACATCATCATTAGCACCCTTTAACAGTCCACTGCTGAACTAGGCCTCTCCTTTGAAAGGAGGAATTGGCTTACTATAGGTGCCACGCTGGCCAAACGGGTTGGAATAGGGTCTGTATCAAGTTTTCCTTCTCTTACTGTGCTGTTCTCTGCATAATTTGCTCCCTCTATCGGCTCTTACGACATCCACGGGATGATACGGGGTGGAGACATTCCGTATTCTTAATCCGTCACCACACGGACGCATATGTATACATTTTTTATAAAAGAATACATCTTATAATTATATAGCAGCACCCAGACAAAGACAAACATCCATGTACACGCGCACAAATGCTTGACTAGAGCGGGAATCGAAAACGCGAAAAATGAAGTAAGAATCATATTGCGCTCGATAGATGGCGTTTACTGTATCCCAGGGCACACCCAGGGCCTACGAGTCGATAGCACGATAGTGCGATCTTCGATAGACACGCTATGACGCTATGGCGAAGTAACTAGTTAGTAATCTGTGCTATGGCATGGTTGGTAACTCCTAAAATGCGAGTCACAGAGCGATATTGTGAGGGGAATCGCTTGATGCAATGGATCCTCAGATGACTAGCTAGTTTTATATAGGTACTTACATGCAATATTTTATCATTATACTGTTACTTACGGGTATGTCGACAGTCCAGTCTCTAAGCCCAGCCGAGATCGACACGTCCGGTAGCTGGACCGGTCTACCTTCCTGTGTCCCTGGAATAAAACCGGATTCATTAGCATAGGTTATGCGCATTTACACTAAGTAAGTATAACTTATGTATCATTGAATGCTTCACTTGAATACGTGCTGCTACACATAAGCAATCACTTTTTTCTTCAAAAAAATAATTTGTTGATAAATTAGAAACTCAAAAAGGGCTTCAGCTGAAAATCAGCGCCGTTATCACTAGCGGGTAGCGGCATATGCTGAGCTGTAGCCTTTTGGGTGCATTTTGAGTGCCGCAAATGATAATAATGTATCATATCTATCACACATTTTATGCTTGTACCAACCTATTTGTGATGCTCATTATGAATCCAATAAATGTACTTATTATCTTCCTATCTTCTTTCTTTCTTTCACTTGTAACTGTAAAGCGAGCATTCGCCGCTTTTGGCTTTGTCGCACTGAAGAACGAACAGAGCCGAACATTGCTAAGAACATGTGCACACAAAACGTCAAAGCAAATCGAATGTCAATTCGTTAGAATGCTCGCCTGAACGTTCATAAGAATGCTCGCTAAAACACTCCCCCATTGGCAAGAATGCTCATTACAAGTGAATGCTCAAATGTATCAGCACCATGAGACGGGCTGCTCATTATCAACCTTTTACCATTTTAAACGTATAAAATATCAATAGAACTTACCCCATGATATAGTGGTGCATGCCAGTCCCAGCGCCTCAGGGACGAAGGCAGCGACGCAGGCTGTGGCGAGGATAACACGAAGCATGGCGGTCATGATGACGAATGTACGCCAAACGAACGACACATGCAGAATTTATAGGCTCATAAATAACCATCTCTTACCGCCTATCATTAAACAATATTATCTGAACAATTAGTTTCGCCCACTTGGACCAAAACTAATTAATGTAATTGCTGGATTACTAATTAAGTGTACCACGATTACCGTTGATTTACTATTGTTTTAAAACGTCGCATACCTACTTTAAGATGTAGTAATGTGATTTGTTGTTCCGACGATTCATTGGGTCGGTAAACATTGTCTGAGAATCCAACTCTGAGGCAGCTTCACGTACAAACTTCATGAAGTCATGACTAGTCGAACCAGGAATTGGGTCATTCTTCGAGACACGTTTTTTAAGCGGCATCACCTTAAAAAAATAGAAATCGAAAAGTCAGCAAGGCACTTTTTTTTCAGGCAAATCTTTCATCCTCTTTTATCTGGGTTATTGATTATTATTCAATTTTCTATATATTTAATATCATAAAAAAAAATCTTTGATTTTCGTGGAGTGTCCTAAACTCCGATCTAGTCACTTAGTAATTTATATATTTTAAACTAAACGGTACATGCTTACCAAAAAAAAAACATTAAGCCCTAAGAAGTTGACATTGCTATGAAAAATTAGATCTTAATTCTAAAAGAATTACATTATGTAAAAAAAATAATGTAACTGTCCCGAGATAGTTACTGATTTGCGTGGACCATTGTAAATTCACTTGCACATCTCTTATTTCGCGGCCCAATGTTGCGTCATCCTAATTCACGTTACAACTAGTCGCGCTCCGACGGCCGGGCAGAGTGCTTGTGTGACGACGCGTCGAGTTGTGTTGTATGGTTTCTCAAACTTTTGATTTGCGTGGTACAATTTTCTCCTGTGTCTGTGAATTTGTTTATCGAATAAAATATTCTAGCGATAGCTAAGGTAAGGTATCGCAACTTATATTCAAAACACAGTATATTTGTTTAAAGGGTTTTTATATATTTTTAGAATAAAGGATTTATTTTGATTTTCGTGGTCGTGATTTGCGTGGTTTACGTGGTAGTTTTGACCCACGCAAATCAATTATTGGCCATGCAAATTAAATAACTTTGAGTTTTGTTATAGTATTGTATGATAATATTTTTATTACTGTAGTTATATGTAAATTCGGTTAAATCAAACTTAAAATGATTTCAAAAGTACCTAATAATAATAAAAATAGTGTCTGAATAGCTAAAATTGTAATGAAATATTTTTAGACCAAAATGCCATCAACAAGAGAGGATAAATTAGAAAGAAAAAAGTTATCTGAAAGAAGAAGAAGCTTAAAAATAATGAAGAGTTCAAGGCCAAAACCTGGCAAGATATTATAAAAGAAAAGCTGAAGGAAAACAACTTTGCATTTATGACTTGAACCGCCGCAAACAAAAACCTAGGCGAGAGAAAAGTCAAATAAGTTCCCAGAAATATAACTTGAAGAAAAAAAATCAAGCTAAGCGTTGTCTTCATGAAAAACTTATACAAGTACCGAAAATTCAAAATAAATAATGTTGATTGATTCTAATATAAATACAAGCTTTAAAAAGAACTATTTGTGTGTTAGTTACTTACTTATTCTTTTACCTGATAATTTAATAGTGATTTGAGAAAGTTAAATTAAATAAAATTATTTTCGTGGGGTGTTTTGTGATTTGCGTGGCCTCCAATTTTTTAACCTCGATTATCTCTGTAAGTATATCGCTCTCTGAGGTGCCTCTTCTATAAAAAATATTACTTTTACCACTTTTACGTATATTTTAAGAAACACATATCGATTTAAAAAAAATATTACATTCAAAAATTCCCACGCAAATCACCAAATAATGCCTTGCTCAAAGAATCACCCGATTATGTTTCGAGGAGAAAGGGCCGTTTGATGTTTGAGGGTCTTGAACCTGGTGTAGGAATGAAAATATAACCTGAACAAGAAAGCAGCAAATCAGTTGTAAAGGCAAGGTGGCAGACTGTTGACCGTATATACTACAAGTCTACAGTCGTACGAAATTCAACAGGCCGATTAAGCGGCGACCAAGAGAAGCATTTCCCATTTGATAACTGCCAAATAAATGACACATCCCTGACGGTCCGCTCGGGTAACTTATTAGGTTATTTTAGGTTTTCTTGAGACCCTGCACCCAAAAATGAGTTCCTACAACTTCGCTTCTTAACCTAATTAGTCGTGAATATTATTGACAGTTCTTACTTAATGATATTGAGATGTCAGTACCTACCTATAGTCCGTGCCACGAGAACATAGACTTTTTGTAAACAAAGAATTTCTACTAAGTGACTTAGCGATAGTTCTGTCAAAAACAAATAATGTCAAATCCAATGAGCGCAACGGTACATACATACGTGTCATTGGAAACTAATATGTCAATGGATCGGGTTTATATCGATATTACGCGCTGTCAATAGGATCTTTTAATGTTTTGAGGTACTGACGCCTAGAATGTCAACATTTGGCGTTAGTTCATTGAAATGTTACATTCTTGGGCTTAACATGCATTTATCAGAGGACAACATTATTTTTTTGAGTTATCAAGAAGGCGTAAATGTAAAGTTAAATACAAGTTTATAGGATCGCAACGCTCTTCCCGCTGCTGGCATCTCAAAAAATCGGGCGCAGAATAGCAGATGGCAAACTATTGGTCCGCAGAAAAGTATTTATACCTACTTATCTAAAAAAAAATTGCCTTTTCACTACCGTAACTTTTTGTGGATTTAGTTTTAGTTCATTCTGATGACTTTATTCACAGACAACGTAAAATCTCCATGCCTAGAAAGTTTTATGCAAGGTACTAGCTAGTTATCTGTAATATTATTCATTGTTGGTCAATAATTTAATATTTTAGGATAGGTTGGCTACTTTGAGCAAATGATTTATTGTCTATGATTTTAAAAAAAAAACATGTCAATAATAGCGTAAATTGTATGTAACTACTCTATCATTAGCATACATGGTTCTCTACTTTTCCTTAATTTACAGAATAAATTACGTGTAAAACGACAAAAAAGTCGGCACATTTACATTCGACCATGCAAACACAAAATCAAATATTTTTATTTCGGTTAAATTTAATCATCATCATCATCATCAGCCTTTAAAAGTACACTGCTGGACTAGGCCTCTCCTTTGAATGGAGGAATTGGCCTACTATACCACGCTGGCCAAACGGGTTGGTATAGGGTTTGTATCAAGTTTTCCTTCTCTTACAGTGCTGTTCTCTGCATAATATGCTCCCTCTGTCGGCTCTTACGATACCCATGGGATGATATGGGGTGGTGACATTCCCTATTCTTAATCCGTCCCCACGACAAATTTAATAATATAAATTTAAAAACATAGTGGCATAATTAGGCATTGAAAAGAAGACTGTTCAAAAAGTATAAAATCTAAAACACAACTGTTTGAAAAAAGGTTGTGAAGCCCTGAATGTTTGTTTTCAAAAAGTCTATCTTCTCGTGGCACCAACTATAGTTTATTTTAATATTAGGTCTTTAGGCCTACCTCGTTTTTCATGAAATAAATTAAGCGTATTTTTTTCTATATTATTTACTTCTATTAATCAATGTAATCACCCATGCAATCAATGCATCTTTGCCAACGCATTGATGCTTATTGATGCCCTTTTTGAAGAAATTAGCTGGACGGGAGGCTGCAAATTCTTCAAAGGTCTTTTGTACTGCCTCTCGGGTGCTGAATTTTTTTCCGTCAAGAAGTTATCCAAATTCTGGAAAAAGTAGAAGTCTGTAGGCGCAAGGTCTGGTGAGTACGGCGGATGACGGAGAACTAGCAACTGCCCGTGCACGAGGTGCACAGAATGACCAAAGTGAGGACACGGACATGGTACTCGTAGTCCTAGAAAAGGGGAAAACCATATTTAACACGGTAAGGGCACCACCATAAGCCACCTATCTGACACAAAGGTCGAACAAAACCGTCAGCCAGTGCCACAGGTGCCACTGTGCCAGCTATATGGGCACTCGGCGCGTAACTGCTTCGTCTATTTACGTACCTAATGATAGGCTGAACTCTCGCTGTGTGAAGAAGTCCCACACGGACCGAGCCGTGGCCGAAGTCTAGTTAGTATATAAAATATATGGTGTTAGTTAGTTGATCATTTTCTCTGTATATTATGTTTTTTGTACATCATATAATGAGATAGAAAATAAATGTACATACATAATAAAATTATTATATTGCATACATTGATTATTAAATTCCACCTTTTCATGTTTCTGACTGTACTTTCAAGTTAATGACAATCCGGGGGACGAGTACACATTTAAAAATACAACGGGGTGAATCACTGTATAGGTCGGTTCACGAAAGTTGACCACAAATGGCGGCCGTCGCGCATATGTACATTCGTGCACCAATGGCGTGGCTCCATTCTTGACGCATTTAGGGAATGCGTCAAGAACGGAGCCACACCATTGGCATTTCACCCGCGCCTCACCCCGCACCTCGGGGACTGAAGAGTTGGGAGCCCTCGGGCACACAAAAATGATGCTCAATAAAAGATATACGTACTTAATAGACGTTTACAACGAATTTATTTTTGTTGTGTTCGTAGTTTAATACACATATTACTGGGTACCGTAAGTATTTGATTTGTATAATATAGGTTTGGTAAGGACGGTATTGATCAAGGTCGGGGAGGACAAGCAGAAGTTCAACGACGGTTTCATGGTCCATAGTGCAAGGGACAAGCCTGTTCCTGGTCCAACTACTTTCCTCATGGCATGGGAGCTCCCTGCCTGAAACTATCACGCAACACGTAGTCAGTCGGAAACTTAAACTGTTGCATATTCTCAAGTGAGATGCTATACGGCATCCCAGCTGGTAGTCCTGAAGACGTGTGCCTCTGAGTTGTCACCCATTCTAACGCGCCTGCACCGTATTCCGTCATGGTCGTTAAGCTGGTAGTCTTAGTCTTGGAGAGTGAAAAAAAAATTGTCGCTAGCGTTGGCTCAATTTTGCCAAGGCTTTTGACAGGGTCTGGCACAGGCCATTTCTATTGAAGCTTCCATCGGTGTTTATGGCCTTGGAGTTTATACCGCAGTTTTAACCGTACCTAAACCAAAAACTATAGGCTACTGGTAACTATGGCCTGGGATTTTATACCGCAGTTTTAACCGTACCTAAACCAAAAACTATAGGCTTCTGGCACTTCGCCGGTCGCTGCCGCGGCACGCTCGCTCCGCTCGCTCGGCTCGTGCATTGTGGTCACGGTTCTCACCTAACCTAAACCATAGATAAATATAATACTTTACAGTACAGATGCCGCAAGTCGTCCATAAAAATTGGCCACGTTAGATCCTTAATATTAGACCTTTATTTTTATAAGTACTTGTTAATACCGTAAATAATACAACAGATGGCGCTAGCGACGAAAAAATGGGAGTCGATGGTAGCGACATCTTACGTCTCATTTTGTAAGCAATGTTATTTTAAATTAAAAAGAAGAGATGGCGCTATAATAAAAAAGCATTCTGTCTAAAATGTAGAAATATTATGAATTATGATATTTCACCTTGTCACCCAAGTGTGCCTCATTTCAAGGTTATAACACGATCAACCGATCTAGTAGGTACCTATTTTACGTATGTACCGGTGGCGTTAAAACATCTAGCGATATTTTTATGACTTCGTGTCTTTCCGTTCAAAATTTGGAATGCACTTTGTACACTGTTCCATAAAGCTGATATTTGACATACTTACGTAAGTTTGGTGGCTATGTTACGGTAACATTGAAATGGTGCAGTGATGAATGACCTTGTGAATGCACCTTGGTCTGATGATGAAGCCGGGAAGATGGTTACAGGAACTTCTAAACTACATATTATGATAAACTACTCGTGTTTGGGCTCGTTTGAATTGACTTGACAAAACCTATGACCTTGTGAGGTTGCCTTGGTCTGATGATGAAGCCGGAAGATGGTCACAGGAACTCCTAAACTACACGTGATAAACTAGTAGTGTTTGGGCTCGTTTGAATAGACTTGACAAAACCTATGACCTGGTGAGGTTGCCTTGGTCTGATGATGAAAGCGGAAGGTAGTCACAGGAACTCCTAAACTACACATGATAAACTAGTAGTGTTTGGGCTCGTTTGAATAGACTTGACAAAACCTATGACCTTGTGAGGTTGCCTTGGTCTGATGATGAAGCCGGAAGGTGGTCACAGGAACTCCTAAACTACACATGATAAACTAGTCGTGTTTGGGCTCGTTTGACAAGACTTGACAAAACCTATGACCTTGTGAGGTTGCCTTGGTCTGATGATGAAGCCGGAAGGTGGTCACAGGAACTCCTAAACTACACATGATAAACTAGTCGTGTTTGGGCTCGTTTGACAAGACTTGACAAAACCTATGACCTTGTGTGGTTGCCTTGGTCTGATGATGAAGCCGGAAGGTGGTCACAGGAACTCCTAAACTACACATGATAAACTAGTAGTGTTCGGGCTCGTTTGAATAGATTTGACAAAACCTATGACCTTGTGAGGTTGCCTTGGTCTGATGATGAAGCCGGAAGGTGGTCACAGGAACTCCTAAACTACACATGATAAACTAGTAGTGTTTGGGCTCGTTTGAATAGATTTGACAAAACCTATGACCTTGTGAGGCTGCCTTGGTCTGATGATGAAGCCGGAAGGTGGTCACAGGAACTCCTAAACTACACATGATAAACTAGTCGTGTTTGGGCTCGTTTGACAATACTTGATAAAACCGACAAAACCTATGACCTTGTAAGGTTGCCTTGGTCTGATGATGAAGCCGGAAGATGGTCACAGGAACTCCTAAACTACACGTGATAAACTAGTAGTGTTTGGGCTCGTTTGAATAGACTTGACAAAACCTATGACCTTGTGAGGTTGCCTTGGTCTGATGATGAAAGCGGAAGGTAGTCACAGGAACTCCTAAACTACACATGATAAACTAGTAGTGTTTGGGCTCGTTTGAATAGACTTGACAAAACCTATGACCTTGTGAGGTTGCCTTGGTCTGATGATGAAGCCGGAAGGTGGTCACAGGAACTCCTAAACTACACATGATAAACTAGTCGTGTTTGGGCTCGTTTGACAAGACTTGACAAAACCTATGACCTTGTGAGGTTGCCTTGGTCTGATGATGAAGCCGGAAGGTGGTCACAGGAACTCCTAAACTACACATGATAAACTAGTCGTGTTTGGGCTCGTTTGACAAGACTTGACAAAACCTATGACCTTGTGTGGTTGCCTTGGTCTGATGATGAAGCCGGAAGGTGGTCACAGGAACTCCTAAACTACACATGATAAACTAGTAGTGTTCGGGCTCGTTTGAATAGATTTGACAAAACCTATGACCTTGTGAGGTTGCCTTGGTCTGATGATGAAGCCGGAAGGTGGTCACAGGAACTCCTAAACTACACATGATAAACTAGTAGTGTTTGGGCTCGTTTGAATAGATTTGACAAAACCTATGACCTTGTGAGGCTGCCTTGGTCTGATGATGAAGCCGGAAGGTGGTCACAGGAACTCCTAAACTACACATGATAAACTAGTCGTGTTTGGGCTCGTTTGACAATACTTGATAAAACCGACAAAACCTATGACCTTGTAAGGTTGCCTTGGTCTGATGATGAAGCCGGAAGATGGTCACAGGAACTCCTAAACTACACGTGATAAACTAGTAGTGTTTGGGCTCGTTTGAATAGACTTGACAAAACCTATGACCTTGTGAGGTTGCCTTGGTCTGATGATGAAAGCGGAAGGTAGTCACAGGAACTCCTAAACTACACATGATAAACTAGTAGTGTTTGGGCTAGTTTGAATAGACTTGACAAAACCTATGACCTTGTGAGGTTGCCTTGGTCTGATGGTCGGTGGTCCCAGGGTCTGTGGTGCATGCTACAGATAATATAATAGGTACATTACTATACTAGGTGGTGCTTTCCTTTGAGTTCTGCTTCGTGAAAATTGTTATTCTTTATTTGTATTATTATATTCTTAATCAAATTGGTATTCAGGCGAAATTAATGTAACCTAAATGGTGAACCCCTGGCGAAGCGAACGTCGAGATTGCAAAAGGGGAATAGGTAGGTAACTATTAAAATGTAGAAATGAAACAACAGTTCATTTTATTTTTTTATTTATGAAACCATGATACCTCGTCAACTAACAAAAAATCTTGCTAAAACGTTGGAATTTTTTCTCTTCAACTTTCACGGGAACGAAGTCGCGCGCAAAAGCTAGTCATTACAATTGGTTTATTAATTCGGCCTTACAAGCAAGTTATGCAAAAGTGCAAGTTAGTTATTTAGATAATTAACTCAAATCCAGATGTTGGCAAATTAATATTTTTAAATTGATAAATTAGGTCGTTTTTTATTCCTCCATTAAAGTGGATAAACAGAATTAGATAAAAAACTAAATTTAACTATTATAAAATCATTTATTTTGTAGGATTCGTAATTTTGAAGCTGATTGTAACGATTTTTTTTAAAATACTTGCAACACTTTCAAAGTATTTCTTACTTGAATTAAACGTACGCGATCGCGTCTCGCGTTTTGCCGATCCACGATCGTAACGGAGTACTTTTACTTTCATGGGATATTATTCCTTACCGCCATACATTTACGGAACTTTGTCGCGCAAAACACTAAAATATTTGCAACACTTTCAAAGTATTTTTTACTTGAACGTACGCGAACACGTTTCGCGTATTACTGACTCCCGACCGTAACGTAGTAGGGTAAATACGCTAAATGTCGGAATCGGTCTGTTTTGGAATCGGTCTGGCACCATCAATTTGCAACGAAAGGATAGCTTCCGATGCGGTTTTGGATAGTTTGATAAATCCATTTCATGTTTATGGGCATAAGGTTGACATTTCTACTACAAGGAAAAAGTACTAAGGTTTATATGCGTCGATAACGAAAAATCCCTAAAGTCGGCCATTCACGGGCCATGGTCGGTCGCGTTTTTCCCAAATATCGGCCGGGTATAGGATGTTTTAAATTAAGACGGATAAATATTATTAATATGATTTATTTTGGCAGGAGTCTCACTAAGTATACGTTATTAATCGTATTTGTTTAATAGTAGGTAAAGTATTTTTTTATTTGCACTTAAATAACGTTAGGTAAGTATTACAATTTATAACAAAGTAAACATCAAAATAATTATAATTAGTTCTGGATATCTTTTCAAAAATAATTCATACCATTTTTGGCCCAGAGTATCATTATTGAATATATTTATATTTTTAAGCTACGTAATTAACATGGGTTTCAAGTTCCAAAGAGCAATTTATATCTTATATTTCCATACCATAATAAGCTAATATAAATGTTTTCAATAATATCAACTCCTACATTTAAACTTAACTCTTTATATTATAAATAAATAAACGTATAATAAATATTTAATTTTGAGAAAATAAGAAAAGTAATCAGCCTGTATAGTTGGGCTCGAATTCGAGGCTGGTCGACATTACGATCTTTAAGGTTTCTAAAGCCAGCCTCTATTTTGTGTATATTATTTCTCGAGATTCAACTAATATCACCCCGGCCGGTATTTGGCGATTAAACTTAAAACAGATTTATTTGCCTATATGCGTTGCAAATTCTCTTATTAAGGCAATGGAATTAGTACAATTGGAAATTATAAAACAGACTGCATTTACTTTTAGTCGGCCACGGCCGAGAATCCGGTTTTAATTCAAAATTGGTATTCTATTGGCGGCCTCCTATTTTCCCTTAAAACAATACGTTAAACATTGAAAAATCTATCTCAAAATATAGTAAAAATCACTAATTACTAATAATAATGCTTAAAACAATAAAAAAGGAATGTCTGACCGTTCTAATATCAATCCCCGAAGTGTGGGTATTCACAGCAAGTAAGGTACTTTAAATATGAAATTGACGCTTCGACGGCGCAATCGCTACTGACGCTCAGTGTGCGAAGAGTGTGTAACGTAATCGGAAAGTAACGGTTGTACATATAGATTATGAACTAAGATTGTAATTCGAGTGGCAAATTTGTAACTTCAATACGTTTTAAATGAACGCAAGCCGAAAATGTGCAGACGGCCGAAGTTTGGGGAGGGGCCGACGTATGGCGTATTTACCCTACAGATACTTTCATGAAATAATATTCCTTACTGCCATACATTTACGGAACTTTATCGCACAAAACACTAAAATACTTGAAAGTATTTTGAGTACTCAGGAATATAAAAATTGCAAGGTTTTGCGCGACAAAGTTCCTTAAATATATGGTAGTAAGGAATAAATTTCCATGAAAGTATTTAGAAAAGTCCATTACCAAATTTTGCGATAAACATCCTTACTCATATTAAGATAAGGTTTATTTTTCAATACAAACTTGCATTACCAGGGCGTCACACGAAGTTTTCTATACTCAAGTGCCCAAAAACTTGCAAGTATATTGATACCTGGTTTTCGACCCTGGTATTTTTATAGAGACGCACTTGGTGTACTTGGTACGCGATTTTGCAATTGTGCGACTCATGAAGTCATGACTATCGGCATAGATAAATTTAATACTATACCTATCGGGAACCTAGCGAATGAGTTCTAGACTTCTAGAGAAGTCGGCTATCAAAGTTTAAAAATGCGTTTTGTTTTTTTCATTAGCTTGATTTACAACATACTTAACATCAACTGTTTATTAGTTGCTATTGTCTGTTCAAGATACCTACGAAAAAAATAAAAGGTAAAAATATACAGTATCATTTATGAATTGAAGGGACAGGCGTATTTTTGTAAAACTAACTGCATCTTTCGCTTGGAGTATTTAACTTAAATCTACTTTTGTTGCGAAGGCGACATTAAAAGAACCATTTTATGGTTTGTTTACATTTTATTTTTTCGTATCTTGAACAGACTATAGGTAGGTACCTATAAATGTAAGACGCATATTGATTAACATAATTTATGAAAATTTATTATATAATACTACTACAAACACAGTAAGTTTTTATTATGTATAAAATTTAAATTACACTACTTTTACGTACTGAAATGTAAAAACAAAACGCAATCGCTCGACTAGGTACCTATACAGGTACTTTTTAAAATAAATGCTCATGGCCGTTCATTGGTTAACATAATATCTTACTTTTTCAAATATTTGATGTTTAATTAATAAATATTTATTTATTTTACCATCTACAGATTAATACCAAATTAAATAAAAATAAATATATACATACGTAAAAGCGCCATCTATGAATGCCGAGTGAAAGTTAACTCATTGTAACGTTTTACTACAAGCTAGTACGTATTTTGGCCACCAGAGCAACGAAGTGCACATCATATTTTTCAAAAATATTCATATTCAATTAAATGTTTCATTTTTTTATTTAATCGTAATAAAGGGATTTTTTAATTAATAAATATCATATTTTAGAACTTTATTTTCTTATTTATCATTTATGCATGAAAGTCAGCAATAACAATCGATACTAGTAAAGCCATCTGTTGAGAGAGTTAAGAATGACGGAAAACGTTCTAAGGAATGAGACCCCATGCCTAAACCAATAATTATTAATAGGACCGATTCGTTTCTGGAACTTGACCATTGTGCTATTGTGTATTTGTACCATGGTACTATTATTATTTTATGTTATACATGTTATGTGAAAATAAAGTTACGCAAAATAAATGTAAGTATATAATACTGATTATTATGAATAAAAAGAAATCTAAACAAAAAAGATATGACTTTGAATAATAGTGTAAAAGATGGTTATGTTGAGAAAATATGGGAAAACAAATAAAAGTATAATAGATGTTTATTGCTACTGACATAATGAAGTTGAATGCTTCGGAATTATGAACATTAGAGACCTCTGTCTCTAATGTTACAATCACAATTCCTAACTACTCTTAGTTAGGAATTGTGATTGTTAGGATGAAAAATGTGAGGAAGAACATTTTCGGATTTCCCATTATCAGAGTTGAAAATTGAGATGAACTTTGGCGCACCCGCTTCAGTAAGGCAACGATAGCCTAGTGGAAATATAAACCGACTGCCATGCAGAGGGTATCGAATTTTTGGATTTATGTGCGTATTGGATTGCTGCTGCCGTTTTTTATCGCTTGCCCCGTGTCTCGGAGAGCACGTTAAGGTCGATAGGCCGTCGGTATCGACTGTCACGAAGATCTTTGACAGTCTTTATAGTGCGTCAGTGCCGCCAGTACCTCTAAATACACTGACACTAGTCTAAACGATGGAATATCGCTATCCCTTCGGGTTGCGGAGGTCAGACAGGCAGTCGCTCTGTGGAAAAGCTAATATTCCGCCAAATCCGGTTAGACTAGTAAGCGGACCCCGGGTTGAAACTGGTATAACGCTAGGAGCATAATGTTTTTTGCTAAATATTTCGCACACGGATCCCTGAACCTGAGGGTCTACCACGAGGTTTGCACTCAATCCTCACGGCGACGGGAACAATTTTCATACATTTTCTAAAAGCGCCTATCGCCTCTATAACCTTAAAAACATTTTGTCGAGTTCTATTATTCATGGTCGCGTTTACTATCCGACTATAGCTAACTTTACCATAACTTGCTATAGGACGTAATTCAAACAACATTTCTGACGTATATGTTTTTAATTTTATTTATATAAACCCAAAACAGCAATAATTTTATAACAATTTCAAAATTAAAAACATCATGCCAGTTCAGTGAGGCAATACTTAGAAGACAGTTTTGTTAAGAAAAGCGACGCTAGAGTTCAAGCATGATATCGAAAGATATGAAAAAAACGATAGAGTACGTTACAGCAGTAGTTAAAAGATAATACAATCAGGTCCGGTGGCCATCATACTATTGCACCAAGCCAACTAGGCAGCTGTCAAATGTGACGTACGGCACATGTTCAGCTACCAACCAAAAGATCCCTTTAATTGTTTTAAGAGGAACGCGTGAGTGAGTGGTTGTGCGGGCGGGGAAGTCACATTTGCATCGATCCACTCGAGCGCCTAGTTGACCTGAGGGTAGAGGGTAGTACGAGTTTTACACGGTGACGATAGACTAGTCGACGGGACCAATTTTCATACTTTTTCTAAATGCGCCTCTAGGACTCTATCCATCGCTACTGACCCCTTTAAGAAAATGTATGGAAATTGTTCCCGTCGACTAGGCTATCGTGACCGTCAAAATCGTGTGTAAAATTCATCATAGACCCTCCTGTGTAGCAGTACGTTGCTTTACAATACTAGATCAAAAGCTATCTACGACAGTACTGAGTGACAAGCACGACGCCGTCGCTCAGCAGGGCTCCGTTGCGGTGGACGAACACTGACAAGTCGTTCAGGAACTTGGCGCTCGGCGCCACGTCAGTGTCACACACCTGCACCACTATGCCGTTGTGCACGTTACATTGAGACTGCAAAAAATAAAAAATAAACTATCACATTCACACACCACCATCCAGTCTCAAACTAAGCAGAGCTTGTACTACGGTACTACATAATGGATAAACACACACATCATCATTATCAGCCTCTAACAGTCCACTGCTGAACTAGGCCTCTCCTTTGAAAGGAGGAATTGGCTTACTATAGGTGCCACGCTGGCCAAACGGGTTGGTATAGGGTCTGTATCAAGTTTTCCTTCTCTTACTGTGCTGTTCTCTGCATAATTTGCTCCCTCTATCGGCTCTTACGACATCCACGGGATGATACGGGGTGGAGACATTCCGTATTCTTAATCCGTCACCACACGGACGCATATGTATACATTTTTTATAAAAGAATACATATTATAATTATATAGCAGCACCCAGACAAAGACAAACATCCATGTACACGCGCACAAATGCTTGACTAGAGCGGGAATCGAAAACGCGAAAAATGAAGTAAGAATCATATTGCGCTCGATAGATGGCGTTTACTGTATCCCAGGGCACACCCAGGGCCTACGAGTCGATAGCACGATAGTGCGATCTTCGATAGACACGCTATGACGCTATGGCGAAGTAACTAGTTAGTTATCTGTGCTATGGCACGGTTGGTAACTCCTAAAATGCGAGTCACAGAGCGATATTGTGAGGGGAATCGCTTGATGCAATGGATCCTCAGATGACTAGCTAGTTTTATATAGGTACTTACATGCAATATTTTATCATTATACTGTTACTTACGGGTATGTCGACAGTCCAGTCTCTAAGCCCAGCCGAGATCGACACGTCCGGCAGCTGGACCGGTCTACCTTCCTGTGTCCCTGGAATAAAACCGGATTCATTAGCATAGGTTATGCGCATTTACACTAAGTAAGTATAACTTATGTATCATTGAATGCTTCACTTGAATACGTGCTGCTACACATAAGCAATCACTTTTTTCTTCAAAAAAATAATTTGTTGATAAATTAGAAACTCAAAAAGGGCTTCAGCTGAAAATCAGCGCCGTTATCACTAGCGGGTAGCGGCATATGCTGAGCTGTAGCCTTTTGGGTGCATTTTGGGTGCTGCAAATGATAATAATGTATCATATCTATCACACATTTTATGCTTGTACCAACCTATTTGTGATGCTCATTATGAATCCAATAAATGTACTTATTATCTTCCTATCTTCTTTCTTTCTTTCACTTGTAACTGTAAAGCGAGCATTCGCCGCTTTTGGCTTTGTCGCACTGAAGAACGAACAGAGCCGAACATTGCTAAGAACATGTGCACACAAAACGTCAAAGCAAATCGAATGTCAATTCGTTAGAATGCTCGCCTGAACGTTCATAAGAATGCTCGCTAAAACACTCCCCCATTGGCAAGAATGCTCATTACAAGTGAATGCTCAAATGTATCAGCACCATGAGACGGGCTGCTCATTATCAACCTTTTACCATTTTAAACGTATAAAATATCAATAGAACTTACCCCATGATATAGTGGTGCATGCCAGTCCCAGCGCCTCAGGGACGAAGGCAGCGACGCAGGCTGTGGCGAGGATAACACGAAGCATGGCGGTCATGATGACGAATGTACGCCAAACGAACGACACATGCAGAATTTATAGGCTCATAAATAACCATCTCTTACCGCCTATCATTAAACAATATTATCTGAACAATTAGTTTCGCCCACTTGGACCAAAACTAATTAATGTAATTGCTGGATTACTAATTAAGTGTACCACGATTACCGTTGATTTACTATTGTTTTAAAACGTCGCATACCTACTTTAAGATGTAGTAATGTGATTTGTTGTTCCGACGATTCATTGGGTCGGTAAACATTGTCTGAGAATCCAACTCTGAGGCAGCTTCACGTACAAACTTCATGAAGTCATGACTAGTCGAACCAGGAATTGGGTCATTCTTCGAGACACGTTTTTTAAGCGGCATCACCTTAAAAAAATAGAAATCGAAAAGTCAGCGAGGCACTTTTTTTTTCAGGCAAATCTTTCATCCTCTTTTATCTGGGTTATTGATTATTATTCAATTTTCTATATATTTAATATCATAAAAAAAATTCTTTGATTTTCGTGGAGTGTCCTAAACTCCGATCTAGTCACTTAGTAATTTATATATTTTAAACTAAACGGTACATGCTTACCAAAAAAAAAACATTAAGTCCTAAGAAGTTGACATTGCTATGAAAAATTAGATCTTAATTCTAAAAGAATTACATTATGTAAAAAAAATAATGTAACTGTCCCGAGATAGTTACTGATTTGCGTGGACCATTGTAAATTCACTTGCACATCTCTTATTTCGCGGCCCAATGTTGCGTCATCCTAATTCACGTTACAACTAGTCGCGCTCCGACGGCCGGGCAGAGTGCTTGTGTGACGACGCGTCGAGTTGTGTTGTATGGTTTCTCAAACTTTTGATTTGCGTGGTACAATTTTCTCCTGTGTCTGTGAATTTGTTTATCGAATAAAATATTCTAGCGATAGCTAAGGTAAGGTATCGCAACTTATATTCAAAACACAGTATATTTGTTTAAAGGGTTTTTATATATTTTTAGAATAAAGGATTTATTTTGATTTTCGTGGTCGTGATTTGCGTGGTTTACGTGGTAGTTTTGACCCACGCAAATCAATTATTGGCCATGCAAATTAAATAACTTTGAGTTTTGTTATAGTATTGTATGATAATATTTTTATTACTGTAGTTATATGTAAATTCGGTTAAATCAAACTTAAAATGATTTCAAAAGTACCTAATAATAATAAAAATAGTGTCTGAATAGCTAAAATTGTAATGAAATATTTTTAGACCAAAATGCCATCAACAAGAGAGGATAAATTAGAAAGAAAAAAGTTATCTGAAAGAAGAAGAAGCTTAAAAATAATGAAGAGTTCAAGGCCAAAACCTGGCAAGATATTATAAAAGAAAAGCTGAAGGAAAACAACTTTGCATTTATGACTTGAACCGCCGCAAACAAAAACCTAGGCGAGAGAAAAGTCAAATAAGTTCCCAGAAATATAACTTGAAGAAAAAAAATCAAGCTAAGCGTTGTCTTCATGAAAAACTTATACAAGTACCGAAAATTCAAAATAAATAATGTTGATTGATTCTAATATAAATACAAGCTTTAAAAAGAACTATTTGTGTGTTAGTTACTTACTTATTCTTTTACCTGATAACTTAATAGTGATTTGAGAAGTTAAATTAAATAAAATCATTTTCGTGGGGTGTTTTGTGATTTGCGTGGCCTCCAATTTTTTAACCTCGATTATCTCTGTAAGTATATCGCTCTCTGAGGTGCCTCTTCTATAAAAAATATTACTTTTACCACTTTTACGTATATTTTAAGAAACACATATCGATTTAAATAAATATTACATTCAAAAATTCCCACGCAAATCACCAAATAATGCCTTGCTCAAAGAATCACCCGATTATGTTTCGAGGAGAAAGGGCCGTTTGATGTTTGAGGGTCTTGAACCTGGTGTAGGAATGAAAATATAACCTGAACAAGAAAGCAGCAAATCAGTTGTAAAGGCAAGGTGGCAGACTGTTGACCGTATATACTACAAGTCTACAGTCGTACGAAATTCAACAGGCCGATTAAGCGGCGACCAAGAGAAGCATTTCCCATTTGATAACTGCCAAATAAATGACACATCCCTGACGGTCCGCTCGGGTAACTTATTAGGTTATTTTAGGTTTTCTTGAGACCCTGCACCCAAAAATGAGTTCCTACAACTTCGCTTCTTAACCTAATTAGTCGTGAATATTATTGACAGTTCTTACTTAATGATATTGAGATGTCAGTACCTACCTATAGTCCGTGCCACGAGAACATAGACTTTTTGTAAACAAAGAATTTCTACTAAGTGACTTAGCGATAGTTCTGTCAAAAACAAATAATGTCAAATCCAATGAGCGCAACGGTACATACATACGTGTCATTGGAAACTAATATGTCAATGGATCGGGTTTATATCGATATTACGCGCTGTCAATAGGATCTTTTAATGTTTTGAGGTACTGACGCCTAGAATGTCAACATTTGGCGTTAGTTCATTGAAATGTTACATTCTTGGGCTTAACATGCATTTATCAGAGGACAACATTATTTTTTTGAGTTATCAAGAAGGCGTAAATGTAAAGTTAAATACAAGTTTATAGGATCGCAACGCTCTTCCCGCTGCTGGCATCTCAAAAAATCGGGCGCAGAATAGCAGATGGCAAACTATTGGTCCGCAGAAAAGTATTTATACCTACTTATCTAAAAAAAAATTGCCTTTTCACTACCGTAACTTTTTGTGGATTTAGTTTTAGTTCATTCTGATGACTTTATTCACAGACAACGTAAAATCTCCATGCCTAGAAAGTTTTATGCAAGGTACTAGCTAGTTATCTGTAATATTATTCATTGTTGGTCAATAATTTAATATTTTAGGATAGGTTGGCTACTTTGAGCAAATGATTTATTGTCTATGATTTAAAAAAAAATCATGTCAATAATAGCGTAAATTGTATGTAAGTACTCTATCATTAGCATACATGGTTCTCTACTTTTCCTTAATTTACAGAATAAATTACGTGTAAAACGACAAAAAAGTCGGCACATTTACATTCGACCATGCAAACACAAAATCAAATATTTTTATTTCGGTTAAATTTAATCATCATCATCATCATCAGCCTTTAAAAGTACACTGCTGGACTAGGCCTCTCCTTTGAATGGAGGAATTGGCCTACTATACCACGCTGGCCAAACGGGTTGGTATAGGGTTTGTATCAAGTTTTCCTTCTCTTACAGTGCTGTTCTCTGCATAATATGCTCCCTCTGTCGGCTCTTACGACACATGGTGACATTCCCTATTCTTAATCCGTCCCCACGACAAATTTAATAATATAAATTTAAAAACATAGTGGCATAATTAGGCATAGAAAAGAAGACTGTTCAAAAAGTATAAAATCTAAAACACAACTGTTTGAAAAAAGATTGTGAAGCCCTGAATGTTTGTTTTCAAAAAGTCTATCTTCTCGTGGCACCAACTATAGTTTATTTTAATATTAGGTCTTTAGGCCTACCTCGTTTTTCATGAAATAAATTAAGCGTATTTTTTTCTATATTATTTACTTCTATTAATCAATGTAATCACCCATGCAATCAATGCATCTTTGCCAACGCATTGATGCTTATTGATGCCCTTTTTGAAGAAATTAGCTGGACGGGAGGCTGCAAATTCTTCAAAGGTCTTTTGTACTGCCTCTCGGGTGCTGAATTTTTTTCCGTCAAGAAGTTATCCAAATTCTGGAAAAAGTAGAAGTCTGTAGGCGCAAGGTCTGGTGAGTACGGCGGATGACGGAGAACTAGCAACTGCCCGTGCACGAGGTGCACAGAATGACCAAAGTGAGGACACGGACATGGTACTCGTAGTCCTAGAAAAGGGGAAAACCATATTTAACACGGTAAGGGCACCACCATAAGCCACCTATCTGACACAAAGGTCGAACAAAACCGTCAGCCAGTGCCACAGGTGCCACTGTGCCAGCTATATGGGCACTCGGCGCGTAACTGCTTCGTCTATTTACGTACCTAATGATAGGCTGAACTCTCGCTGTGTGAAGAAGTCCCACACGGACCGAGCCGTGGCCGAAGTCTAGTTAGTATATAAAATATATGGTGTTAGTTAGTTGATCATTTTCTCTGTATATTATGTTTTTTGTACATCATATAATGAGATAGAAAATAAATGTACATACATAATAAAATTATTATATTGCATACATTGATTATTAAATTCCACCTTTTCATGTTTCTGACTGTACTTTCAAGTTAATGACAATCCGGGGGACGAGTACACATTTAAAAATACAACGGGGTGAATCACTGTATAGATCGGTTCACGAAAGTTGACCACAAATGGCGGCCGTCGCGCATATGTACATTCGTGCACCAATGGCGTGGCTCCATTCTTGACGCATTTAGGGAATGCGTCAAGAACGGAGCCACACCATTGGCATTTCACCCGCGCCTCACCCCGCACCTCGGGGACTGAAGAGTTGGGAGCCCTCGGGCACACAAAAATGATGCTCAATAAAAGATATACGTACTTAATAGACGTTTACAACGAATTTATTTTTGTTGTGTTCGTAGTTTAATACACATATTACTGGGTACCGTAAGTATTTGATTTGTATAATATAGGTTTGGTAAGGACGGTATTGATCAAGGTCGGGGAGGACAAGCAGAAGTTCAACGACGGTTTCATGGTCCATAGTGCAAGGGACAAGCCTGTTCCTGGTCCAACTACTTTCCTCATGGCATGGGAGCTCCCTGCCTGAAATTATCACGCAACACGTAGTCAGTCGGAAACTTAAACTGTTGCATATTCTCAAGTGAGATGCTATACGGCATCCCAGCTGGTAGTCCTGAAGACGTGTGCCTCTGAGTTGTCACCCATTCTAACGCGCCTGCACCGTATTCCGTCATGGTCGTTAAGCTGGTAGTCTTAGTCTTGGAGAGTGAAAAAAAAACTCTCGCTAGCGTTGGCTCAATTTTGCCAAGGCTTTTGACAGGGTCTGGCACAGGCCATTTCTATTGAAGCTTCCATCGGTGTTTATGGCCTTGGAGTTTATACCGCAGTTTTAACCGTACCTAAACCAAAAACTATAGGCTACTGGTAACTATGGCCTGGGATTTTATACCGCAGTTTTAACCGTACCTAAACCAAAAACTATAGGCTTCTGGCACTTCGCCGGCCGCTGCCGCGGCACGCTCGCTCCGCTCGCTCGGCTCGTGCGTTGTGGTCACGGTTCTCACCTAACCTAAACCAATAATTATGAATAGGACCGATTCGTTTCTGGAACTTGACCATTGTGCTATTGTGTATTTGTACCATGGTACTATTATTATTTTATGTTATACATGTTATGTGAAAATAAAGTTACGCAAAATAAATGTAAGTATATAATACTGATTATTATGAATAAAAAGAAATCTAAACAAAAAAGATATGACTTTGAATAATAGTGTAAAAGATGGTTATGTTGAGAAAATATGGGAAAACAAATAAAAGTATAATAGATGTTTATTGCTACTGACATAATGAAGTTGAATGCTTCGGAATTATGAACATTAGAGACCTCTGTCTCTAATGTTACAATCACAATTCCTAACTACTCTTAGTTAGGAATTGTGATTGTTAGGATGAAAAATGTGAGGAAGAACATTTTCGGATTTCCCATTATCAGAGTTGAAAATTGAGATGAACTTTGGCGCACCCGCTTCAGTAAGGCAACGATAGCCTAGTGGAAATATAAACCGACTGCCATGCAGAGGGTATCGAATTTTTGGATTTATGTGCGTATTGGATTGCTGCTGCCGTTTTTTATCGCTTGCCCCGTGTCTCGGAGAGCACGTTAAGGTCGTTAAGCCGTCGGTATCGACTGTCACGAAGATCTTTTACAGTCTTTATAGTGCGTCAGTGCCGCCAGTACCTCTAAATACACTGACACTAGTCTAAACGATGGAATATCGCTATTCCTTCGGGTTGCGGAGGTCAGACAGGCAGTCGCTCTGTGGAAAAGCTAATATTCCGCCAAATCCGGTTAGACTAGTAAGCGGACCCCGGGTTGAAACTGGTATAACGCTAGGAGCATAATGCTTTTTGCTAAATATTTCGCACACGGATCCCTGAACCTGAGGGTCTACCACGAGGTTTGCACTCAATCCTCACGGCGACGGGAACAATTTTCATACATTTTCTAAAAGCGCCTATCGCCTCTATAACCTTAAAAACATTTTGTCGAGTTCTATTATTCATGGTCGCGTTTACTATCCGACTATAGCTAACTTTACCATAACTTGCTATAGGACGTAATTCAAACAACATTTCTGACGTATATGTTTTTAATTTTATTTATATAAACCCAAAACAGCAATAATTTTATAACAATTTCAAAATTAAAAACATCATGCCAGTTCAGTGAGGCAATACTTAGAAGACAGTTTTGTTAAGAAAAGCGACGCTAGAGTTCAAGCATGATATCGAAAGATATGAAAAAAACGATAGAGTACGTTACAGCAGTAGTTAAAAGATAATACAATCAGGTCCGGTGGCCATCATACTATTGCACCAAGCCAACTAGGCAGCTGTCAAATGTGACGTACGGCACATGTTCAGCTACCAACCAAAAGATCCCTTTAATTGTTTTAAGAGGAACGCGTGAGTGAGTGGTTGTGCGGGCGGGGAAGCCACATTTGCATCGATCCACTCGAGCGCCTAGTTGACCTGAGGGTAGAGGGTAGTACGAGTTTTACACGGTGACGATAGACTAGTCGACGGGACCAATTTTCATACTTTTTCTAAATGCGCCTCTAGGACTCTATCCATCGCTACTGACCCCTTTAAGAAAATGTATGGAAATTGTTCCCGTCGACTAGGCTATCGTGACCGTCAAAATCGTGTGTAAAACTCATCATAGACCCTCCTGTGTAGCAGTACGTGGCTTTACAATACTAGATCAAAAGCTATCTACGACAGTACTGAGTGACAAGCACGACGCCGTCGCTCAGCAGGGCTCCGTTGCGGTGGACGAACACTGACAAGTCGTTCAGGAACTTGGCGCTCGGCGCCACGTCAGTGTCACACACCTGCACCACTATGCCGTTGTGCACGTTACATTGAGACTGCAAAAAATAAAAAATAAACTATCACATTCACACACCACCATCCAGTCTCAAACTAAGCAGAGCTTGTACTACGGTACTACATAATGGATAAACACACACATCATCATTAGCACCCTTTAACAGTCCACTGCTGAACTAGGCCTCTCCTTTGAAAGGAGGAATTGGCTTACTATAGGTGCCACGCTGGCCAAACGGGTTGGAATAGGGTCTGTATCAAGTTTTCCTTCTCTTACTGTGCTGTTCTCTGCATAATTTGCTCCCTCTATCGGCTCTTACGACATCCACGGGATGATACGGGGTGGAGACATTCCGTATTCTTAATCCGTCACCACACGGACGCATATGTATACATTTTTTATAAAAGAATACATATTATAATTATATAGCAGCACCCAGACAAAGACAAACATCCATGTACACGCGCACAAATGCTTGACTAGAGCGGGAATCGAAAACGCGAAAAATGAAGTAAGAATCATATTGCGCTCGATAGATGGCGTTTACTGTATCCCAGGGCACACCCAGGGCCTACGAGTCGATAGCACGATAATGCGATCTTCGATAGACACGCTATGACGCTATGGCGAAGTAACTAGTTAGTAATCTGTGCTATGGCATGGTTGGTAACTCCTAAAATGCGAGTCACAGAGCGATATTGTGAGGGGAATCGCTTGATGCAATGGATCCTCAGATGTCTAGCTAGTTTTATATAGGTACTTACATGCAATATTTTATCATTATACTGTTACTTACGGGTATGTCGACAGTCCAGTCTCTAAGCCCAGCCGAGATCGACACGTCCGGTAGCTGGACCGGTCTACCTTCCTGTGTCCCTGGAATAAAACCGGATTCATTAGCATAGGTTATGCGCATTTACACTAAGTAAGTATAACTTATGTATCATTGAATGCTTCACTGGAATACGTGCTGCTACACATAAGCAATCACTTTTTTCTTCAAAAAAATAATTTGTTGATAAATTAGAAACTCAAAAAGGGGCTTCAGCTGAAAATCAGCGCCGTTATCACTAGCGGGTAGCGGCATATGCTGAGCTGTGGCCTTTTGGGTGCATTTTGGGTGCCGCAAATGATAATAATGTATCATATCTATCACACATTTTATGCTTGTACCAACCTATTTGTGATGCTCATTATGAATCCAATAAATGTACTTATTATCTTCCTATCTTCTTTCTTTCTTTCACTTGTAACTGTAAAGCGAGCATTCGCCGCTTTTGGCTTTGTCGCACTGAAGAACGAACAGAGCCGAACATTGCTAAGAACATGTGCACACAAAACGTCAAAGCAAATCGAATGTCAATTCGTTAGAATGCTCGCCTGAACGTTCATAAGAATGCTCGCTAAAACACTCCCCCATTGGCAAGAATGCTCATAACAAGTGAATGCTCAAATGTATCAGCACCATGAGACGGGCTGCTCATTATCAACCTTTTACCATTTTAAACGTATAAAATATCAATAGAACTTACCCCATGATATAGTGGTGCATGCCAGTCCCAGCGCCTCAGGGACGAAGGCAGCGACGCAGGCTGTGGCGAGGATAACACGAAGCATGGCGGTCATGATGACGAATGTACGCCAAACGAACGACACATGCAGAATTTATAGGCTCATAAATAACCATCTCTTACCGCCTATCATTAAACAATATTATCTGAACAATTAGTTTCGCCCACTTGGACCAAAACTAATTAATGTAATTGCTGGATTACTAATTAAGTGTACCACGATTACCGTTGATTTACTATTGTTTTAAAACGTCGCATACCTACTTTAAGATGTAGTAATGTGATTTGTTGTTCCGACGATTCATTGGGTCGGTAAACATTGTCTGAGAATCCAACTCTGAGGCAGCTTCACGTACAAACTTCATGAAGTCATGACTAGTCGAACCAGGAATTGGGTCATTCTTCGAGACACGTTTTTTAAGCGGCATCACCTTAAAAAAATAGAAATCGAAAAGTCAGCAAGGCACTTTTTTTTCAGGCAAATCTTTCATCCTCTTTTATCTGGGTTATTGATTATTATTCAATTTTCTATATATTTAATATCATAAAAAAAAATCTTTGATTTTCGTGGAGTGTCCTAAACTCCGATCTAGTCACTTAGTAATTTATATATTTTAAACTAAACGGTACATGCTTACCAAAAAAAAACATTAAGTCCTAAGAAGTTGACATTGAAATTAAACTACAGTTTACGGATTTTATCGCGTTATATTGGTTTCACTGGTTATTTGTTATTAATAATCTTTCGGTTTAAATGTAATAACAAATAACCAGTGAAACCAATATAACGCGATAAAATCCGTAAACTGTAGTTTAATTTCAATGTGTAACATTCGCGTAAACCCAAGAAAATATTAAGTTGACATTGCTATGAAAAATTAGATCTTAATTCTAAAAGAATTACATTATGTAAAAAAAATAATGTAACTGTCCCGAGATAGTTACTGATTTGCGTGGACCATTGTAAATTCACTTGCACATCTCTTATTTCGCGGCCCAATGTTGCGTCATCCTAATTCACGTTACAACTAGTCGCGCTCCGACGGCCGGGCAGAGTGCTTGTGTGACGACGCGTCGAGTTGTGTTGTATGGTTTCTCAAACTTTTGATTTGCGTGGTACAATTTTCTCCTGTGTCTGTGAATTTGTTTATCGAATAAAATATTCTAGCGATAGCTAAGGTAAGGTATCGCAACTTATATTCAAAACACAGTATATTTGTTTAAAGGGTTTTTATATATTTTTAGAATAAAGGATTTATTTTGATTTTTGTGGTCGTGATTTGCGTGGTTTACGTGGTAGTTTTGACCCACGCAAATCAATTATTGGCCATGCAAATTAAATAACTTTGAGTTTTGTTATAGTATTGTATGATAATATTTTTATTACTGTAGTTATATGTAAATTCGCTTAAATCAAACTTAAAATGATTTCAAAAGTACCTAATAATAATAAAAATAGTGTCTCAATAGCTAAAATTGTAATGAAATATTTTTAGACCAAAATGCCATCAACAAGAGAGGATAAATTAGAAAGAAAAAAGTTATCTGAAAGAAGAAGAAGCTTAAAAATAATGAAGAGTTCAAGGCCAAAACCTGGCAAGATATTATAAAAGAAAAGCTGAAGGAAAACAACTTTGCATTTATGACTTGAACCGCCGCAAACAAAAACCTAGGCGAGAGAAAAGTCAAATAAGTTCCCAGAAATATAACTTGAAGAAAAAAAATCAAGCTAAGCGTTGTCTTCATGAAAAACTTATACAAGTACCGAAAATTCAAAATAAATAATGTTGATTGATTCTAATATAAATACAAGCTTTAAAAAGAACTATTTGTGTGTTAGTTACTTACTTATTCTTTTACCTGATAACTTAATAGTGATTTGAGAAAGTTAAATTAAATAAAATCATTTTCGTGGGGTGTTTTGTGATTTGCGTGGCCTCCAGTTTTTTAACCTCGATTATCTCTGTAAGTATATCGCTCTCTGAGGTGCCTCTTCTATAAAAAATATTACTTTTACCGCTTTTACGTATATTTTAAGAAACACATATCGATTTAAAAAAAATATTACATTCAAAAATTCCCACGCAAATCACCAAATAATGCCTTGCTCAAAGAATCACCCGATTATGTTTCGAGGAGAAAGGGCCGTTTGATGTTTGAGGGTCTTGAACCTGGTGTAGGAATGAAAATATAACCTGAACAAGAAAGCAGCAAATCAGTTGTAAAGGCAAGGTGGCAGACTGTTGACCGTATATACTACAAGTCTACAGTCGTACGAAATTCAACAGGCCGATTAAGCGGCGACCAAGAGAAGCATTTCCCATTTGATAACTGCCAAATAAATGACACATCCCTGACGGTCCGCTCGGGTAACTTATTAGGTTATTTTAGGTTTTCTTGAGACCCTGCACCCAAAAATGAGTTCCTACAACTTCGCTTCTTAACCTAATTAGTCGTGAATATTATTGACAGTTCTTACTTAATGATATTGAGATGTCAGTACCTACCTATAGTCCGTGCCACGAGAACATAGACTTTTTGTAAACAAAGAATTTCTACTAAGTGACTTAGCGATAGTTTTGTCAAAAACAAATAATGTCAAATCCAATGAGCGCAACGGTACATACATACGTGTCATTGGAAACTAATATGTCAATGGATCGGGTTTTTATCGATATTACGCGCTGTCAATAGGATCTTTTAATGTTTTGAGGTACTGACGCCTAGAATGTCAACATTTGGCGTTAGTTCATTGAAATGTTACATTCTTGGGCTTAACATGCATTTATCAGAGGACAACATTATTTTTTTGAGTTATCAAGAAGGCGTAAATGTAAAGTTAAATACAAGTTTATAGGATCGCAACGCTCTTCCCGCTGCTGGCATCTCAAAAAATCGGGCGCAGAATAGCAGATGGCAAACTATTGGTCCGCAGAAAAGTATTTATACCTACTTATCTAAAAAAAATTGCCTTTTCACTACCGTAACTTTTTGTGGATTTAGTTTTAGTTCATTCTGATGACTTTATTCACAGACAACGTAAAATCTCCATGCCTAGAAAGTTTTATGCAAGGTACTAGCTAGTTATCTGTAATATTAGTCATTGTTGGTCAATAATTTAATATTTTAGGATAGGTTGGCTACTTTGAGCAAATGATTTATTGTCTATGATTTTAAAAAAATCATGTCAATAATAGCGTAAATTGTATGTAAGTACTCTATCATTAGCATACATGGTACTCTACTTTTCCTTAATTTACAGAATAAATTACGTGTAAAACGACAAAAAAGTCGGCAAATTTACATTCGACCATGCAAACACAAAATCAAATATTTTTATTTCGGTTAAATTTAATCATCATCATCATCATCAGCCTTTAAAAGTCCACTGCTGGACTAGGCCTCTCCTTTGAATGGAGGAATTGGCCTACTATACCACGCTGGCCAAACGGGTTGGTATAGGGTTTGTATCAAGTTTTCCTTCTCTTACAGTGCTGTTCTCTGCATAATATGCTCCCTCTGTCGGCTCTTACGACACCCATGGGATGATATGGGGTGGTGACATTCCGTATTCTTAATCCGTCCCCACGACAAATTTAATAATATAAATTTAAAAACATAGTGGCATAATTAGGCATTGAAAAGAAGACTGTTCAAAAAGTATAACATCTAAAACACAACTGTTTGAAAAAAGGTTGTGAAGCCCTGAATGTTTGTTTTCAAAAAGTCTATCTTCTCGTGGCACCAACTATAGTTTATTTTAATATTAGGTCTTTAGGCCTACTTCGTTTTTCATGAAATAAATTAAGCGTATTTTTTTCTATATTATTTACTTCTATTAATCAATGTAATCACCCATGCAATCAATGCATCTTTGCCAACGCATTGATGCTTATTGATGCCCTTTTTGAAGAAATTAACTGGACGGGAGGCTGCAAATTCTTCTAAGGTCTTTTGTACTGCCTCTCGGGTGCTGAATTTTTTTCCGTCAAGAAGTTATCCAAATTCTGGAAAAAGTAGAAGTCTGTAGGCGCAAGGTCTGGTGAGTACGGCGGATGACGGAGAACTAGCAACTGCCCGTGCACGAGGTGCACAGAATGACCAAAGTGAGGACACGGACATGGTACTCGTAGTCCTAGAAAAGGGGAAAACCATATTTAACACGGTAAGGGCACCACCATAAGCCACCTATCTGACACAAAGGTCGAACAAAACCGTCAGCCAGTGCCACAGGTGCCACTGTGCCAGCTATATGGGCACTCGGCGCGTAACTGCTTCGTCTATTTACGTACCTAATGATAGGCTGAACTCTCGCTGTGTGAAGAAGTCCCACACGGACCGAGCCGTGGCCGAAGTCTAGTTAGTATATAAAATATATGGTGTTAGTTAGTTGATCATTTTCTCTGTATATTATGTTTTTTGTACATCATATAATGAGATAGAAAATAAATGTACATACATAATAAAATTATTATATTGCATACATTGATTATTAAATTCCACCTTATCATGTTTCTGACTGTACTTTCAAGTTAATGACAATCCGGAGGACGAGTACACATTTAAAAATACAACGGGGTGAATCACTGTATAGGTCGGTTCACGAAAGTTGACCACAAATGGCGGCCGTCGCGCATATGTACATTCGTGCACCAATGGCGTGGCTCCGTTCTTGACGCATTCCCTAAATGCGTCAAGAATGGAGCCACGCCATTGGCATTTCACCCGCGCCTCACCCCGCACCTCGGGGACTGAAGAGTTGGGAGCCCTCGGGCACACAAAAATGATGCTCAATAAAAGATATACGTACTTAATAGACGTTTACAACGAATTTATTTTTGTTGTGTTCGTAGTTTAATACACATATTACTGGGTACCGTAAGTATTTGATTTGTATAATATAGGTTTGGTAAGGACGGTATTGATCAAGGTCGGGGAGGACAAGCAGAAGTTCAACGACGGTTTCATGGTCCATAGTGCAAGGTTTGTGTCTTGGAAAGTAGGTTCGTCATGCTCACTGTACTGTCACTGCAGGCGGTAGCGTCGGTGGTCGGGTCACCCACTTCCCTCTAATATGGTTGAGGAGGGTGATGGCTGATCATTGCGTTATACTCGTGAACGGGTGCTGCCTGTGGTGACTGGTCGATCTGCTGGACAGGATACAGCTTTTGACTTGCTGATTTATGAGTTTATTTGTAATTTGTTCCAATTGTTTTGGTACCTACCTAATTAATGCATTGTAACGTGATTTGACTGAGCAGTGATTACATAACAACATGATATTTAACATGTGTGCGGTTACACCCTACTTGTCATTTTGTTTTGGAGGCTAAGTGTTAGTCATTATTCTCAATTTTCAAGTCTTAAGTAGGTACGTAACTAAATAAATGGCAATAGGTTGTGTGATAGCTATCATGTTAACTGAAATGTGATATTATTATTTTTTTATTATAATGTATAACTTCTTATTTAAATACGCAGACAGTACTGTGTTGCTAGGGAGTTTGTTGCGCTGCTTCTTCTTCCTAGCGAAAACACATAGGAAGCAGTGAAGGGTTGGGCTTTTTGGGGGACTGTCTATTGTAAAATTTAACGTTCAGAAAGAGCTGTTTACCAGCCAATTTTGAATAAAAGATTTTGATTTTGATTTTGATTTTTGAAAAGGGACAAGCCTGTTCCTGGTCCAACTACTTTCCTCATGGCATGGGAGCTCCCTGCCTGAAACTATCACGCAACACGTAGTCAGTCGGAAACTTAAACTGTTGCATATTCTCAAGTGAGATGCTATACGGCATCCCAGCTGGTAGTCCTGAAGACGTGTGCCTCTGAGTTGTCACCCATTCTAACGCGCCTGCACCGTATTCCGTCATGGTCGTTAAGCTGGTAGTCTTAGTCTTGGAGAGTGAAAAAAAAATTGTCGCTAGCGTTGGCTCAATTTTGCCAAGGCTTTTGACAGGGTCTGGCACAGGCCATTTCTATTGAAGCTTCCATCGGTGTTTATGGCCTTGGAGTTTATACCGCAGTTTTAACCGTACCTAAACCAAAAACTATAGGCTACTGGTAACTATGGCCTGGGATTTTATACCGCAGTTTTAACCGTACCTAAACCAAAAACTATAGGCTTCTGGCACTTCGCCGGTCGCTGCCACGGCACGCTCGCTCCGCTCGCTCGGCTCGTGCGTTGTGGTCACGGTTCTCACCTAACCTAAACCAATAATTATTAATAGGACCGATTCGTTTCTGAAACTTGACCATTGTGCTATTGTGTATTTGTACCATGGTACTATTATTATTTTATGTTATACATGTTATATGAAAATAAAGTTACGCAAAATAAATGTAAGTATATAATACTGATTATTATGAATAAAAAGAAATCTAAACAAAAAAGATATGACTTTGAATAATAGTGTAAAAGATGGTTATGTTGAGAAAATATGGGAAAACAAATAAAAGTATAATAGATGTTTATTGCTACTGACATAATGAAGTTGAATGCTTCGGAATTATGAACATTAGAGACCTCTGTCTCTAATGTTACAATCACAATTCCTAACTACTCTTAGTTAGGAATTGTGATTGTTAGGATGAAAAATGTGAGGAAGAACATTTTCGGATTTCCCATTATCAGAGTTGAAAATTGAGATGAACTTTGGCGCACCCGCTTCAGTAAGGCAACGATAGCCTAGTGGAAATATAAACCGACTGCCATGCAGAGGGTATCGAATTTTTGGATTTATGTGCGTATTGGATTGCTGCTGCCGTTTTTTATCGCTTGCCCCGTGTCTCGGAGAGCACGTTAAGTCGTTAAGCCGTCGGTATCGACTGTCACGAAGATCTTTGACAGTCTTTATAGTGCGTCAGTGCCGCCAGTACCTCTAAATACACTGACACTAGTCTAAACGATGGAATATCGCTATCCCTTCGGGTTGCGGAGGTCAGACAGGCAGTCGCTCTGTGGAAAAGCTAATATTCCGCCAAATCCGGTTAGACTAGTAAGCGGACCCCGGGTTGAAACTGGTATAACGCTAGGAGCATAATGCTTTTTGCTAAATATTTCGCACACGGATCCCTGAACCTGAGGGTCTACCACGAGGTTTGCACTCAATCCTCACGGCGACGGGAACAATTTTCATACATTTTCTAAAAGCGCCTATCGCCTCTATAACCTTAAAAACATTTTGTCGAGTTCTATTATTCATGGTCGCGTTTACTATCCGACTATAGCTAACTTTACCATAACTTGCTATAGGACGTAATTCAAACAACATTTCTGACGTATATGTTTTTAATTTTATTTATATAAACCCAAAACAGCAATAATTTTATAACAATTTCAAAATTAAAAACATCATGCCAGTTCAGTGAGGCAATACTTAGAAGACAGTTTTGTTAAGAAAAGCGACGCTAGAGTTCAAGCATGATATCGAAAGATATGAAAAAAACGATAGAGTACGTTACAGCAGTAGTTAAAAGATAATACAATCAGGTCCGGTGGCCATCATACTATTGCACCAAGCCAACTAGGCAGCTGTCAAATGTGACGTACGGCACATGTTCAGCTACCAACCAAAAGATCCCTTTAATTGTTTTAAGAGGAACGCGTGAGTGAGTGGTTGTGCGGGCGGGGAAGCCACATTTGCATCGATCCACTCGAGCGCCTAGTTGACCTGAGGGTAGAGGGTAGTACGAGTTTTACACGGTGACGATAGACTAGTCGACGGGACCAATTTTCATACTTTTTCTAAATGCGCCTCTAGGACTCTATCCATCGCTACTGACCCCTTTAAGAAAATGTATGGAAATTGTTCCCGTCGACTAGGCTATCGTGACCGTCAAAATCGTGTGTAAAACTCATCATAGACCCTCCTGTGTAGCAGTACGTGGCTTTACAATACTAGATCAAAAGCTATCTACGACAGTACTGAGTGACAAGCACGACGCCGTCGCTCAGCAGGGCTCCGTTGCGGTGGACGAACACTGACAAGTCGTTCAGGAACTTGGCGCTCGGCGCCACGTCAGTGTCACACACCTGCACCACTATGCCGTTGTGCACGTCACATTGAGACTGCAAAAAATAAAAAATAAACTATCACATTCACACACCACCATCCAGTCTCAAACTAAGCAGAGCTTGTACTACGGTACTAGATAATGGATAAACACACACATCATCATTAGCAGCCTTTAACAGTCCACTGCTGAACTAGGCCTCTCCTTTGAAAGGAGGAATTGGCCTACTATAGGTGCCACGCTGGCCAAACGGGTTGGTATACGGTCTGTATCAAGTTTTCCTTCTCTTACTGTGCTGCTCTCTGCATAATTTGCTCCCTCTATCGGCTCTTACGACATCCACGGGATGATACGGGGTGGAGACATTCCGTATTCTTAATCCGTCACCACACGGACGCATATGTATACATTTTTTATAAAAGAATACATCTTATAATTATATAGCAGCACCCAGACAAAGACAAACATCCATGTACACGCGCACAAATGCTTGACTAGAGCGGGAATCGAAAACGCGAAAAATGAAGTAAGAATCATATTGCGCTCGATAGATGGCGTTTACTGTATCCCAGGGCACACCCAGGGCCTACGAGTCGATAGCACGATAATGCGATCTTCGATAGACACGCTATGACGCTATGGCGAAGTAACTAGTTAGTAATCTGTGCTATGGCATGGTTGGTAACTCCTAAAATGCGAGTCACAGAGCGATATTGTGACGGGAATCGCTTGATGCAATGGATCCTCAGATGACTAGCTAGTTTTATATAGGTACTTACATGCAATATTTTATCATTATACTGTTACTTACGGGTATATCGACAGTCCAGTCTCTAAGCCCAGCCGAGATCGACACGTCCGGTAGCTGGACCGGTCTACCTTCCTGTGTCCCTGGAATAAAACCGGATTCATTAGCATAGGTTATGCGCATTTACACTAAGTAAGTATAACTTATGTATCATTGAATGCTTCACTGGAATACGTGCTGCTACACATGAGCATTCACTTTTTTCTTCAACAAAATAATTTGTTGATAAATTAGAAACTCAAAAAGGGCTTCAGCTGAAAATCAGCGCCGTTATCACTAGCGGGTAGCGGCATATGCTGAGCTGTGGCCTTTTGGGTGCATTTTGGGTGCCGCAAATGATAATAATGTATCATATCTATCACACATTTTATGCTTGTACCAACCTATTTGTGATGCTCATTATGAATCCAATAAATGTACTTATTATCTTCCTATCTTCTTTCTTTCTTTCACTTGTAACTGTAAAGCGAGCATTCGCCGCTTTTGGCTTTGTCGCACTGAAGAACGAACAGAGCCGAACATTGCTAAGAACATGTGCACACAAAACGTCAAAGCAAATCGAATGTCAATTCGTTAGAATGCTCGCCTGAACGTTCATAAGAATGCTCGCTAAAACACTCCCCCATTGGCAAGAATGCTCATTACAAGTGAATGCCCAAATGTATCAGCACCATGAGACGGGCTGCTCATTATCAACCTTTTACCATTTTAAACGTATAAAATATCAATAGAACTTACCCCATGATATAGTGGTGCATGCCAGTCCCAGCGCCTCAGGGACGAAGGCAGCGACGCAGGCTGTGGCGAGGATAACACGAAGCATGGCGGTCATGATGACGAATGTACGCCAAACGAACGACACATGCAGAATTTATAGGCTCATAAATAACCATCTCTTACCGCCTATCATTAAACAATATTATCTGAATAATTAGTTTCGCAAACTTGGACCAAAACTAATTAATGTAATTGCTGGATTACTAATTAAGTGTACCACGATTAACGTTGTTTTACTATTGTTTTAAAACGTCGCATACCTACTTTAAGATGTAGTAATGTGATTTGTTGTTCCGACGATTCATTGGGTCGGTAAACATTGTCTGAGAATCCAACTCTGAGGCAGCTTCACGTACAAACCTCATGAAGTCATGACTAGTCGAACCAGGAATTGGGTCATTCTTCGAGACACGATTTTTAAGCGGCATCACCTTAAAAAAATAGAAATCGAAAAGTCAGCAAGGCACTTTTTTTTTCAGGCAAATCTTTAATCCTCTTTTATCTGGGTTATTGATTATTATTCAATTTTCTATATATTTAATATCATAAAAAAAATTCTTTGATTTTCGTGGAGTGTCCTAAACTCCGATCTAGTCACTTAGTAATTTATATATTTTAAACTAAACGGTACATGCTTACCAAAAAAAAACATTAAGTCCTAAGAAGTTGACATTGCTATGAAAAATTAGATCTTAATTCTAAAAGAATTACATTATGTAAAAAAAAAATGTAACTGTCCCGAGATAGTTACTGATTTGCGTGGACCATTGTAAATTCACTTGCACATCTCTTATTTCGCGGCCCAATGTTGCGTCATCCTAATTCACGTTACAACTAGTCGCGCTCCGACGGCCGGGCAGAGTGCTTGTGTGACGACGCGTCGAGTTGTGTTGTATGGTTTCTCAAACTTTTGATTTGCGTGGTACAATTTTCTCCTGTGTCTGTGAATTTGTTTATCGAATAAAATATTCTAGCGATAGCTAAGGTAAGGTATCGCAACTTATATTCAAAACACAGTATATTTGTTTAAAGGGTTTTTATATATTTTTAGAATAAAGGATTTATTTTGATTTTCGTGGTCGTGATTTGCGTGGCTTACCTGGTAGTTTTGACCCACGCAAATCAATTATTGGCCATGCAAATTAAATAACTTTGAGTTTTGTTATAGGATTGTATGATAATATTTTTATTACTGTAGTTATATGTAAATTCGGTTAAATCAAACTTAAAATGATTTCAAAAGTACATAATAATATTAAAAATAGTGTCTGAATAGCTAAAATTGTAATGAAATATTTTTAGACCAAAATGCCATTAACAAGAGAGGATAAATTAAAAAGAAAAAAGTTATCTGAAAGAAGAAGAAGCTTAAAAATAATGAAGAGTTCAAGGCCAAAACCTGGCAAGATATTATAAAAGAAAAGCTGAAGGAAAAAAACTTTGCATTTATGACTTGAACCGCCGCAAACAAAAACCTAGGCGAGAGAAAAGTCAAATAAGTTCCCAGAAATATAACTTGAAGAAAAAAAATCAAGCTAAGCGTTGTCTTCATGAAAAACTTATACAAGTACCGAAAATTCAAAATAAATAATGTTGACTGATTCTAATATAAATACAAGCTTTAAAAAGAACTATTTGTGTGTTAGTTACTTACTTATTCTTTTACCTGATAACTTAATAAGTGATTTGAGAAAGTTAAATTAAATAAAATCATTTTCGTGGGGTGTTTTGTGATTTGCGTGGCCTCCAATTTTTTAACCTCGATTATCTCTGTAAGTATATCGCTCTCTGAGGTGCCTCTTCTATAAAAAATATTACTTTTACCGCTTTTACGTATATTTTAAGAAACACATATCGATTTTAAAAAAATATTACATTTAAAAATTGCCACGCAAATCACCAAATAATGCCTTGCTCAAAGAATCACCCGATTATGTTTCGAGGAGAAAGGGCCGTTTGATGTTTGAGGGTCTTGAACCTGGTGTAGGAATGAAAATAAAACCTGAACAAGAAAGCAGCAAATCCGTTGTTAAGGCAAGGTGGCAGACTATTGACCGTATACTACAAGTCTACAGTCGTACGAAATTCAACAGGCCGATTAAGCGGCGACCAAGAGAAGCATTTCCCATTTGATAACTGCCAAATAAATGACACATCCCTGACGGTCCGCTCGGGTAACTTATTAGGTTATTTTAGGTTTTCTTGAGACCCTGCACCCAAAAATGAGTTCCTACAACTTCGCTTCTTAACCTAATTAGTCGTGAATATTATTGACAGTTCTTACTTAATGATATTGAGATGTCAGTACCTCCTAGTCCGTGCCACAAGAACATAGACTTTTTGTAAACAAAGAATTTCTACTAAGTGACTTAGCGATAGTTCTGTCAAAAACAAATAATGTCAAATCCAATGAGCGCAACGGTACATACATACGTGTCATTGGAAACTAATATGTCAATGGATCGGGTTTTTATCGATATTACGCGCTGTCAATAGGATCTTTTAATGTTTTGAGGTACTGACGCCTAGAATGTCAACATTTGGCGTTAGTTCATTGAAATGTTACATTCTTGGGCTTAACATGCATTTATCAGAGGACAACATTATTTTTTTGAGTTATCAAGAAGGCGTAAATGTAAAGTTAAATACAAGTTTATAGGATCGCAACGCTCTTCCCGCTGCCGGCATCTCAAAAAATCGGGCGCAGAATAGCAGATGGCAAACTATTAGTCCGCAGAAAAGTATTTATACCTACTTATCTAAAAAAAAATTGCCTTTTCACTACCGTAACTTTTTGTGGATTTAGTTTTAGTTCATTCTGATGATTTTATTCACAGACAACGTAAAATCTCCATGCCTAGAAAGTTTTATGCAAGGTACTAGCCAGTTATCTGTAATATTAGTCATTGTTGGTCAATAATTTAATATCTTAGGATAGGTTGGCTACTTTGAGCAAATGATTTATTGTCTATGATTTTTAAAAAATCATATCAATAATAGCGTAAATTGTATGTAAGTACTCTATCATTAGCATACATGGTACTCTACTTTTCCTTAATTTACAGAATAAATTACGTGTAAAACGACAAAAAAGTCGGCAAATTTACATTCGACCATGCAAACACAAAATCAAATATTTTTATTTCGGTTAAATTTAATCATCATCATCATCATCAGCCTTTAAAAGTCCACTGCTGGACTAGGCCTCTCCTTTGAATGGAGGAATTGGCCTACTATACCACGCTGGCCAAACGGGTTGGTATAGGGTTTGTATCAAGTTTTCCTTCTCTTACAGTGCTGTTCTCTGCATAATATGCTCCCTCTGTCGGCTCTTACGACACCCATGGGATGATATGGGGTGGTGACATTCCGTATTCTTAATCCGTCCCCACGACAAATTTAATAATATAAATTTAAAAACATAGTGGCATAATTAGGCATTGAAAAGAAGACTGTTCAAAAAGTATAACATTTAAACACAACTGTTTGAAAAAAGGTTGTGAAGCCCTGAATGTTTGTTTTCAAAAAGTCTATCTTCTCGTGGCACCAACTATAGTTTATTTTAATATTAGGTCTTTAGGCCTACTTCGTTTTTCATGAAATAAATTAAGCGTATTTTTTTCTATATTATTTACTTCTATTAATCAATGTAATCACCCATGCAATCAATGCATCTTTGCCAACGCATTGATGCTTATTGATGCCCTTTTTGAAGAAATTAACTGGACGGGAGGCTGCAAATTCTTCTAAGGTCTTTTGTACTGCCTCTCGGGTGCTGAATTTTTTTCCGTCAAGAAGTTATCCAAATTCTGGAAAAAGTAGAAGTCTGTAGGCGCAAGGTCTGGTGAGTACGGCGGATGACGGAGAACTAGCAACTGCCCGTGCACGAGGTGCACAGAATGACCAAAGTGAGGACACGGACATGGTACTCGTAGTCCTAGAAAAGGGGAAAACCATATTTAGGCTGACAACCCTAAGCTACCTATCTGACATAAAGGTCGAACAAAACCGTCAGCCAGTGCCACAGGTGCCACTGTGCCAGCTATATGGGCACTCGGCGCGTAACTGCTTCGTCTATTTACGTACCTAATGATAGGCTGAACTCTCGCTGTGTGAAGAAGTCCCACACGGACCGAGCCGTGGCCGAAGTCTAGTTAGTATATAAAATATATGGTGTTAGTTAGTTGATCATTTTCTCTGTATATTATGTTTTTTGTACATCATATAACGAGATAGAAAATAAATGTACATACATAATATAATTATTATATTGCATACATTGATTATTAAATTCCACCTTCTCATGTTTCTGACTGTACTTTCAAGTTAATGACAATCAGGGGGGCGAGTACACATTTAAAAATACAACGGGGTGAATCACAGTATAGGTTGGTTCACGAAAGTTGACCACAAATGGCGGCCGTCGCGCATATGTACATTCGTGCACCAATGGCGTGGCTCCATTCTTGACGCATTTAGGGAATGCGTCAAGAACGGAGCCACAGCATTGCCATTTCACCCGCGCCTCACCCCGCACCTCCACGCGGACCAAAAAATTATTTCTGCGCAGTGTTCATCTTTCGTGAACCGACCATACCCTAATCGGTACCCACTTAGGTACCGATTAGGGTCGAGATACACGGGGCGAGTGGCATCGTGGCCCTTCACCTATGTGTATCGTGTAATATTTCAAGGTTCGACTATCCTTGACATCGTGCCTTCAGGGCCGTCTTAAACCATACCCGGGCCCTTGGGCACTGAAGAGTTGGGAGCCCTCGGGCACACAAAAATGATGCTCAATAAAAGATATACGTACTTAATAGACGTTTACAACGAATTTATTTTTGCTGTATTCGTAGTTTAATACACATATTACTGGGTACCGTAAGTATTTGATTTGTATAATATAAGTTTGGTAAGGACGGTATTGATCAAGGTCGGGGAGGACAAGCAGAAGTTCAACGACGGTTTCATGGTCCATAGTGTAAGGGACAAGCCTGTTCCTGGTCCAACTACTTTCCTCATGGCATGGGAGCTCCCTGCCTGAAATTATCACGCAACACGTAGTCAGTCGGAAGCTTAAACTCTTGCATATTCTCAAGTGAGATGCTATACGGCATCCCAGCTGGTAGTCCTGAAGACGTGTGCCTCTGAGTTGTCCCCCATTCTAACGCGCCTGTACCGTATTCCGTCATGGTCGTTAAGCTGGTAGTCTTAGTCTTGGAGAGTGAAAAAAAAACTCTCGCTAGCGTTGGCTCAATTTTGCCAAGGCTTTTGACAGGGTCTGGCACAGGCCATTTCTATTGAAGCTTCCATCTTGTAGAGTGCCCGAGGAACTCAACTGCCAAAAAACTGCCGGCTGCATAAGGGTGCCAGTGAGAAAAATGTAATATACGGGCGGCGATCAAAGCTATGTTAAAGTAACTATTTAGTAATCTGTGGCTAAGTGTCACGACGCTTTTCATCCAGCGTATTAATAACTTGTCGATTGAGAACATGCATTGCTATGTGGATGACAGTACGGGTGATGTGCTACACCAGTCGTTCAACTTGTATCTGAAGTGGAGATTTTCCTAGTTCAAGCTTACGAATGGTGTGAAGAGAACGTTATTCTTTGTATTTCACGCTAAGTCAACTACTAACGCTTTATAAAACGATTATTTACATTCGAATCGTCAATGATTCCAATCTCACGCCTAGCTATGAGTAATGGGAGCAGCAAAGAGACTTTGGTTCTCTCTTAGTTTTCCACCTTTTCTTTCATAGGGAGTGCGCCAAGGAACTGTTTGACTTGTAAAGTCTATATAAACTAGAAATGAAATCTCCTTTTCTTTCTGTCTGTCTTTATGAACACGATAATTTCAAACGCTGCCGAACAGAAGACGCCGGCGAAGTGTAATAGTAAATTAAACAGCTTTGATTCTTTCATAGGTACTTCTTCTAAACTAAATAATCTAAATATTAAAGAAGATAGCATTAACATTATAGTAATTTGAAAATTAAAGTAAAAACTAGGTATAACAAAGATGTTTCGAGAAAAAGAATGCCTTTGAGGGCCCCCCTGAAGACGGGTGCCCTGGGCACGGGCCCCGTGTGCCCTTATGGTAAAGAAAGTACTGCGTACCTTGGCATCGTACGTTACATCGTTTGCCTGGCAGGTCGCCGGTGCTGCACCAGTAGCGGTCGTTGATCTTGAACAGTCCCCAGTTGAACGAGCCGTCTCTCATGCCGCCGCTCTTTATATTCGTTTGAAACAAACTTTCGGCTTGGACTAGGCACACCACTGATATAAAAATAGTGAAAGGCAAATTACAAATTTCGTTTCGGGAAGTTAACTATACTTATTGCTTTAAAACAGATAAAAAATCTCATCGAGTCGTAGATAATTACAAGTAGATATTCATTCATCATCATCATCCTGACGTGATACTGTCTCTCTTGGTGCCCGGGTCTGCACCCTATAGTCAAAGTAGTCTGTCAGTTTGGACAATATTATTCGCAAAACAACTCGTAAAGTGAACTGTTATCTACATTTTATACTACTAAAGTCTGTTAAAGTTATTCATGACGGCCGGCAACAAAGGCCTAACGTGTTCATAGAGGCACAGTGCAATTGAAAATTAACTGGTCACTTCAAATTGGTCTCAACACTGAGCTAGCTATCCTATAGATATCCTATCGCAGGGACTGGATATAAATATAGTGAAATGAAATGGAGGATTACTTACGGTCCTTCATTAGATATTCAGGAAATCCGTGTCTTCTCAGCTCTTTCACTAGTTCACATTGAGTAAAGATCTTGGCGAGACTTATAGAGGTGAAGCTGAGTAACACAAACAAGCAGTTATGTACTTGACTCATGTCTTATAAGAGTTACACGACTGGCACCTCCGATGAAACTATAACTTTTACACCATAGATTTATATGTACTAACGCACTAGATTCGCCCTTCTGTACAATGAAAATGTTCCACTGACTTATGGCTCGGGAACTATAAAGCTCTTAGTTCGTTTGACAACTCTCTAGTGAGCGCATAAAACCGCGAGCTGTCAATCTGGCTTATGTAATTATTTATTTTATTGGAAAAAGACGTTTTCAGTGATTTTTTCTGTGCAAATCTGTTTTATTGCTTGGTAAGTAATCTAGTTTTTGACATAAAACATCTTAGCAACGAAATTACTAGGCAATATTATCAAGTTTCGTGCACCGGACAAGTCCATTGTGGGCAAGTCCACTGTGGGCAAGTCCATGATTAATAAATGAGGGCGAGTCCATTGTAGTATCTGTCACTTTCACATATGCACGATATTAAGTTTGCAAAAAAGAGACACATACATACGCCGAGTTGTCGGCAGTTCTCGTCATAGAATAAAATTACAGACTGGACAAATTCCTTTGAGAATCTCGAGTACCGACTTCATATTTTTTTGCTCTACAATATTTGTCAAAGGTTGGTATGTAATTATTATTATTGTTAGCATATTATAAATAATATAGTTTTAAATTCATAGATTGGTGTATTCTACGTTCATACTCAGCGATGCCGTCGTGTGTTCTACGTTTTTGTAAAAATACGTCCAAAAATACAAATAAAGCTTCAGGAGTTACTTTCCACAAGTGAGCTATTTTACTGATGTTTCTTATAAGTACATGCCAGGGAACAAAAAATGAATGTTCGTTTGTCTTCTTCTTCTTTACCGATTTTGACGACTTTTCTTGTATTTTTGAAGTTACCTACATACGTCTTATTACATAGCCATATACGGTCCACAAGCAGTTGTTGTTGTCGCGAACGAAAAAATATTCCTATAGCAAGGAAAATTTCGTGATCTCAGGTAGAATATTAATAAAAACATCTACTAATATAATATCCTGAATCATCGTACGTAGTTCATCATCCTCTTAGCGTTATCCCAGTTTCAATCTGGGGTCCGCTTTCTAGTCTAACCGGATTTGGCTGAATATTAGCTTTTCCACGGAGCGACTGCCTGTCTGACCTCCGCAACCCGAAGGGATAGCGATATTCCATGGTTTAGACTAGTGTCAGTTTATTTAGAAGGTACTGACGCCCTGTAACGACTGTCAAAGATCTTCATGATAACCGGGACCGACGGCTTAACGAGCTCTCCGAGGCACGGGACAAGCGATAATTAACAATTCAATACGCACATAACTTCGAAAAGTCATTGGTGCGCGCTGTGGATTCGAACCCGATACCCTCTGCATGGCAGTCTGTTGGTATATCCACTCGGCTATCGCTGCCATAATCATCGTACGTAGTTGTACGAGAAAAGTATAGCTTTTTGGACATTGTTCCCTCATATTTTTGCCATACTTTTATGAAATGTATGAACTGATAAGGCTCCTTGCTGCTCATACATGGAATGGCATTGAGTGGTATTCTCTAAAGTGTAAAAGAAAAAGAAAATTAACAATTAATTATATGACAATAAGTTTGAAATTTGAACTCCGAAAGAAATCCCGCGGGATGCCGTGGCATTCCCGTTCGTTTGTTACTATTGATGTTTGTCATTGAAATTAAAGTTTTATTTAAGTTGCCTTCCTTTATCACAAAAAATATGCCATGGCGTACTGGATGGATAGTACGGCACGGCAAATTTTGTTCAATCCCTCCTATGTGCCCTATCGTTTAAAAAGTCTCATATAATGTATCCTATTATTTACTGGTTTAATTATTTTAGATTTTTGCGCGAAAACGTTGAGAAAAGGGAAATTTGGCTTAAATTCGTCAGGGCTGAGAGAAGAGAAGAAACGTGGCTGCCATCAGAATACTCGCATATCTGCTCAGGGCATTTCCGTCCTGATGATTTCACAATTTCTAAAACTGGAAGAAGGTTTCTTAAAAAAGGCGCAATTCCTTTTGATCCTTGTTGGACTTCATATGACACCTTTGAGATTGTAGGAACTCCTAAAAATGCATCGCCTTCTTCTCTACATAATGTGCACGTTTCCGAATCTGATTCGATATTTGATAGCCCAAGAAAAATTAAATTAAAAGCAAGATTACGTGAAGCATCTGTAAAAAATAAATTACTTGCACAAAATATAAAAAAATTAAAACGGCAAAACAAAAATCTGATCAACAAAAATAAATCATTAACTGATTTAATTAAAAACTTAAATAGTAAATTTGGTATCAACAACAAAATGCTAGAAGAATTATTGAAAAAAGCTGAAATAGTTGAATTATATAAGAACACCATACAGAAAATAAATAAACCTACTAAGAAAACAAAATTTTCAGTAAATGTAAGAAAGTTTGCTCTCACTTGCAACTATTATTCGCCTGCAGCCTATAAGTACGTAAGACATTTTTTTCAAAATTCTTTGCCGCATTCACGCACTCTTAGTAAGTGGTACGCCAGCATTGATGCAGAACCTGGTTTTACTGCGGAAGCTTTTCATAGCTTAAAGCTTAAAGCCAAATCATCAAGCAAACCATTAATTTGTTGTTTAGTTTTTGACGAAATGGCCTTACGAAAACAAAAATTATTCAAAAACAGAAAACTGGGATTTGTAAATTTTGGTAATTGCCCAATAGAAGGACAAAAAGAAGAAGTTGCCAGTCAAGTCCTAGTTTTCATGTTAGTGTGTTTGACTGAAAATTGGAAGATACCATTAGGCTACTTCTTGGCTGCCGGCATCAGTGCTGCAACAAAAGCATCCTTAATAACAACGTGCTTAGAAAAATGTCATGACGTTGGAATTTTAGTGCCCACTATCACTTTTGACGGTTGCCCGGCAAATTTTCAAGCAGCCGAAAAACTGGGGTGCGATTTTAAGGATGCAAAAAATTTAAAAACATACTTCAAACATCCCAGCAATTCTGAAAATGTATATATATTTGTTGATCCATGCCACATTATAAAACTTGTAAGAAACACCTTTGAAAATAAAAGAATTTTGTATGACAGCACAGGGCAAACTATTCGTTGGCAATTGCTAGTTTATTTAAATAAACTGCAGCAAAGCCAAGGCCTCAATTTCGCTAATAAATTATCTCCGCGCCATATCCAGTTTCGCAATCAAATTATGAAGATGAAATTGGCAACACAATTGCTAAGCATGAGTGTTGCCAACGCTCTAACCCTTTGTGAAAAAGAGCTGATATCCACAAAATTACAAGATACTTCTGCAACCGTCCATTTTATAAAGACATTTAATCATCTTTTTGATATTCTAAACTCGCATAAAAGCATTTTTTACGGATTTAAAAGACCCCTCGATACTAAAAACAAGGACGATTTATTTTCCTTTCTTGATGAAACTAAACAGTATATTGCCTCATTAAGTTTTTTTGTTAAAAATAGACGAACCATAAAACTGCCTAACCGAGAACCACGAATTATATTGCAAGTTTCAAAGAGAAAAATTATCGAATCCCAAAATAAGACAGGTTTTATTGGTGCATTAATATGCATAGAGACACTGAAACAATTGTATAATACATTGGTCGAAGAAAAGTCCTTAATTAATTACATATCGACTTACCGTCTTAGTCAGGACCATTTGGAACTATTTTTTGGATGTATTCGGAGACACGGCGGTAATAATAATAATCCGAACGTATTACAATTTCGTTCCGCTTATAAAAAAGTATTAAATTATTTAGAACTTCGTTCGAATTTTACAGGAAACTGCATTCCTCTGGATAATTTTTCTATTTTAAACGCATCCTCTCTAAACATAATTAATAGTACATCTGCTCTTAGTAGGCATGACGACGAAGAATTCCAAGTACTAGAAAATGAGCTGGCTTTAGATTCAGACCGACAAGCTGAAGCAAATTGCGCAATACTCGCAAACAATTTAAATAATGAAATGCTGACTCAAGCGATTAAATTAATTGTCGGTTACATATATGGTTATGTATCGCGACAGTTAAGTAAAAAATTAAAATGTGAAGAATGTATTAATAACCTCACAATGCAGGCAAAACTTTGGCACCATAAATTAATAGTAATAAAAGACATGGGCGGTCTGTGTTACTCTTCTACTGATGTATTTGCCATTTGCTTGGAAACAGAAAAATTTATACGGCAAATAATAAAAGAAAAGGGTCAAGGGCAAAGCATCCCGGCAAAATTCAGCCACATTACTTTCATAGTCGCAAATATATTGAAAAAGTTTTTGAATTCTAAGGTATTTGAATCGTTGATCTTGCATTCTTTGGAACAACCAGTGACATTTAATCACCGAACACATCTGATTCGAGGCATAATTGAAAAATATGCTAAAATTCGGCTACACCATGAAGCTAAGATAGACCCGGAAATAACTTCAACTACCAACCGTCAAAAATTTACAAAACTTATTTTGTTTGAAGGGAAGTAATTAATGTACTTATCCGTTAAAATATACAGACTGATTTAAGAGTCGTGTAGTTCTTTTGAACCGCGTGCTCTGCTGGTGACATAGAATGACCTTGGCCTTATAATTTATTTTTGGAAGTACACGACTTTTGAATCAACCTGTAGATCTTATATTATTGTTTCATATTATTTTTAAGTTTTGTTTAAATGTTTTTATCGTTAGGTTTGTCTAGAAAAAATTACATGTGAATTAGTATGTATTGCAAATTAATATTCTATTAAGTTGTGACATTGTTACAAATAAGTGTTATTTTGGGATCCAATTTTTAAATGATAACTAAATTGAGAGCAAATTCTATACAACTGCTATTATAACCTAACTAGAGGACGCCAGCAGCTACGCCTGCATTTTTTTTAATTTACCCGTTTTGGCCGATCCCGTGGGAATTTCGGGAAATCCCTTCTTAGTGCACTCCTGCGGTCCCCAAGGAATATACATACCAAATTTCAGCTTCCTGCGCCCAATAGTTTCGGCTGTAGCGTGTCTGTCAGTTAGTCAGTAACGCAAGGATTTTATATATTAAGATTAATAAACACAAAAAGAGAATCACATGGCTCTGTATATTCTGATCAGGTCATACATCTTGTTGTTGTTCCCGAACATGGCTGTCTGTGTGAAAATCTTAAGGGAGGCCTATGCCCAGCAGTGGACGACTATTGGCTGAAATAACGTCGAAAGTAGTGGGAATCTCATACGATGTGATTGTTCACGTTACTGTGCAACGGCAATTATTACTGTGTCTCTCATAATTTGACACATCGCGGCCATTTCTTGATATTTTACGTAAGCAAAATAATTATTGTATATTGTATAAGACGCCTTATCACCTGTTGTAAATATAAGTGTTAGATTTTATACAATTCATTTTATTTACTTACCCAAGTTAGACGTAGAACAATCTTGATGGTAATATAAAAGCCTGAAGTAAATCCAAAGTTTACCGGTAAAACAGAAAATCTACCAACTCTCTCTCGTTTGTTAAGGTATGTTCGGTTGCTTGTGATCATAAATACAGAAATATCCGTGGAAATGCATTCCATATACACAGGTGAATGGCAAATTTATGTACACAAGTAAAACCAGGAAACCGCTAAAATAACAACCCCTTTATAATCAATATTGCTAGGTGTGGCTGTGTCGAGGGAACTCTGTTCCGGGCGTCTAGATCAGGCTGAATTAAGTACTTAAACCACGCCGAGTTATAAAACTTAGAATTTACCATCCTTCAGGCCAGGCGTTTGCAACTTTGCAGTAACATACCTAGTAATTTATATAAATGTAATTATCTATTACAATATTTATCAGAATGTTATAATGTGCCTCTGGTCCTCTGAAATTTTCTTATCTAATTATATTTACATTGTATTGTTAAATAAATCCATTTAAGTATACATATGTCTGAAAATATCTGATTGTATTTTTCTGTGTCCACGAAACATCAAGTAGGTAAAATAAACTGTTTGTCACATTTGCCTATATACATTCATAATCTTTGACGAAAAGACCTGCTCGCGCATGCGTAGTCAATCAGTCTGAGTGACATGAGTGACAGTAATTTTGTTCGAAATATCATCTCTATATTATCTATCTCTATGTTTTACACAATATTCTTTGAACTATCTGATTCTGACATCATTAATTACTTATTGTATCGAATTTGCTTTGCATATTGTTCGTCTTGACATGTCGGTAATATAATGCGCTTTTTTGTTTATCTTAAGAATATTAAAATACAATAGGCCCTTGACGAAACACTGGTGAATAAGATCATCATCAGATGATGATCATGAATGCATAAGGCATACATAACATTTGTTAAACACTGATAAATCAACACTTACAGGGCTGATGCCCTGTAGATATATTGTCCTACTGTTAGACACGGGTTCCATCAACTAAATTGCCGACACCGGATAAACACGGCAAAAATCCCTGACATTTGGGCAAAATATGGTTTTTGCCCGGACACCTCTGAAAAAGGTCCATTTATCACTATTCTATAAAAACAAGGATTCCCCTGACAATAAAAGTGTCCGGGTTATTCCCGGACGCCCTTCAAACTAGGACAAATCCGGACGGATAACAGCCCTAGGCACTGGTCTCTTCAGATGTTCTCATGAGAAGGGCAAGGCCATAGTCCACCGCACTGACAATGTGCGGTTTGGCGGAATTCGCATGTTTTTGTACATGTCACTGGTGTCCGCCCTCTGCGTGGGATTCTGCCAGACTCTCCGCTATCAATTATTCGATTTTTGATCGAATAATTGACTCCACTTATCTCAACGTTGAAAATACTTTCTTGAACACAAGGTAAAATACACAATCTCACATCGATATAAAAATGCTTTATTAAAATAAACTTACATTGTTCAGGTGTACACAACAGGTCGTAAATAAAAGATGTAAGAAGTTAACACTTGTAGGGTCTATTCAAACTCACATAAACTAGGCTGGCAAACGCAACCTCGACCAGGCCGACGCTGTTGCAGTACACTATATTGTAATACTCTTCAGTGGTCACACTATGCAATAACTGTAAATTAAAAGCCGCTGTATCCCTCCCGTGTACCTAGCAGTAGTAGTCGGGCAGCTCGTGTTCTCTGCAGGACGTGAGCCAGTTGCTCCACGCCTTCAGGCCCTCCGTCTCGAGGATGTGCCGCACGCACGACGACGCGATCGTTATGTTGTCCAGCACCAGATCTGGCAATACAATGTTTTAATGTATTTTTGCCTATCGCATCGTTAGGGAGCTCAACCCAACGGTACCTACTTAGGTCAATTTGAAAAGAAAATCAACACGGAAACTTTTCGAACTAATTAGTTCTCGCAATAATTCTTGATTAAAAGTTTTAAGAAATATGTCGATATATCATAATTTTAAGTATATTATCTTCACTGGCCTCACGCGGGTTTCTATATATTCCAATTAAATAGAAATAATCACCACGTGGATTTTCTAAATTACATTAAAGCCGTGACAGTGAGCCGCAGAAAGCGTATTTTTATGCAATGTAAAGATAAAGACAAGACAACATTTTATTATGTACATGATGCACAGTGGTGGTGAAATGTGGGTGTATATGTGGAAGAAACCAGACAGCGTCGCAGATCACATATTCGATGGGCAGAGCAGATAGCTATATTCCATGGTTTAGACTACTTTCAGTTTATTATTAGGTACTAGTGATGTGCCGGATCGTTAAAAATGTGCCTATATCCGCGGATACGGATCGGAATACAGATATTTGGTGTCAAGATCCGCGGATACGGATACGAATCTTTATTTTCTTTCTGAATCTATGTCGGTGCGCACGACCTTGAAATGATAGTTGACGTCACGCACGCCCGGCGTAACAATAGACAGATCATCTTTGGGCTTTACGGATCTTTGTTTTTCCTCGGATATCCACGGATACGGATACGGATATCGCGAACATCACTATTAGGCACTGAGTCTCTATCGACTTAACGTTTTACAATTTTAAATACGCACATAACTTCTCTAGTGCGCGCCGTGGATTCGAACCCGATACCCTCTGCGTGGCAGTCTGTTGGTATCTCCACTAGGCTAACGCAGCCTAGTCTTTTTATAAGGTGATCTCTGTTTAAATAAAACTATCAATCTCACCTCTACACCGAACGTTGCACGCCTGGCTCGGGTTGGCCCAATTCCACGCGCTGGGGCTGCACCATCTCTCGTGTATCTGGAACAATCCGTACTCGTACGCTCCGTCATGGTCCGGACCGCTGATGAGATGAGATTGGAACATACTAGATTCCTGGATCAGACATATCACTGGAACAAACAATGTACTATTTATATATTCCACTACGTTCTGTATATCGGAAACTGGTAACGCATACAATACCTATTTATCTTATTTGGGATGTAATCAAAAATCTCTATACATCACACATATGCCACCCGTGGAAACAAGGAAACATTTTGGTAATCGCCGCGCTGGTGAAACCCTTTTTACCTTCTTTAAGTAATTTAAACGGTGAAAGCAGTAAACAGTTAAAGCAGTAAACAGTTAAAGCAGTATCACACACGCAGTTTATAAACTTTTCTCGATAAATATACGCAATAAGTCACTGAATAACTAGTATTCAAGCGAAATCAGCGAAGCACGATTGAACGGCAATGGTAAACTTCCTAATGCAAGAAGATCAACATTGCATGACAAAAATAATGCTATAATGCTCTATGCAGTTGGGGGAAGTCCCCCAGTGGCGGACACCTAAGGTATTTGAGAAATAAAATAAAAACTACTTTAACAAATGTAACTGGTACTTACTTATGAATTTGTTGAGTCAATCAATTATGAAATCTAAATCTATCGAAAAAATACGATTTCAGCATAAATATAATCAGGAACTTCAATTAAGTTTCTATTAAGTAAAATGGTATTGTAAAAACTGGCACCTAGTACCGGACACACAATTAGTTTACAGTCTAGCGCCGGACATCTGCAAAGCATCGTCCATTGATCGCATATACATTTCCACAACTTCTGCACAAGCTTCAAGAGCCCACCCTTGGCATCCGGAGCACGGTAACCAGTCTTCATCATGGTTCGTCGTGACATGTGTTTTTTCTATGTTGAATATTTGAGATAGTGACATCTTTTTGGTAGCTTACCTCCACTTTTCACTTAAGCTTTCATAAGTTTGGTTTGTTTACACTTTTCACTTATTGCTCTTTTGTACTTGATGTCTAATTCGGTACATGTATAACCTTATACAATGCGTACGTATCGCAATGCTTTGCCGCCATAAACAGCAAAATGCTGCTACCACTGTGCCTAGTTGCAACACTGGATAACCGCGTTACGTGATCCTGTATTAATATGTTCTCCCGCAATTCTTTCACATATTTTTAAATCGTGAGCATTATTACTTGACGAGGTAGTATAGGTGTCCGGCGCTAGGCGCTGTCCGGCGTTACGGGACTTCCCCTACCAGTTCTTTTCTTGTTTTCTAGATAAATGTACAGTTCGCTTGCTTATAAAGTGAAGCTACAAGTGTCCAAATAGGCAATTAAAAACTAATATATAATTATGTTAACTTACAATGCTTTATCAGATGTTCTTGAAATCCTTGCTCTCTCAGTTCATACACTATTTCACATAATTCAAATCTTTTGGCTACACTTGATAAAATCAAAAAATGCACCACAATCATTAAATTAAAGATGAACACCATCTCAAATAACTTTGGTACCTAAGTTTGACAGATTAATGCTTAACCAAGTCAATCTTAAAAAAAAGAAATCATTAATAAAAGAAAAATGTAACCAAATCTTAAATGCTTTAGACTTTCGCGCGTAATCTCTGTGTGGCAGGCACCAACGAGAAGATCCAATGATATTCTAATTTACGTAAGAGGTACCGAATTTTAAAGACACAATTCAATTGTGATCGAGGGATAATAGAGAATGGATGATTAATAATTCGAATTTCAGCACAATAGCGGGTTATGTTTACACGTATGCCCTAAATATATCTGCACAATAGAAATAAACAATGCAGCATCATTATGAACTCTGAAGAATCAATTTAAAGTCCCTATTTGTCTTATACTGGGACTCAATTACTGGTCGCAATTTAAATCGCCATTGACACTACAAGACGAAGGGTGGGTGGGAACTACGGAAGGGATGAGTCTAGCTGATATTTTTGGCTGCAACCCCGAAGTGGGCGTGAACTATGACAATGACCTACTAAGTAATCAAATCAAATCTTAATATATAAAATCCTTGCGTTACTGACTGACTGACAGACACGCTACAGCCGAAACTACTGGTCGTAAGAAGATGAAATTTAGCATGTATGTTCCTTGGGCACCGTAGGGGTGCACTAAGACGGGATTTCCCGAAATTCCCACGGGATCGGGCAAAAGGGGAAATTCGAAAATATGTGCGTGCGAAGCCGCTGGCGTCGACTAGTATTTTATATGCACGAAACGTGGTACAAGATTGGTGTTAAAAAAAAATAAGTTGGTTTTCACATTTCACCAGCATTGGCATGCAAATATACAATAAATTAACAGTCGTCATATATCTAATAATAATAATCACATATTGGAATACATTAAGAAAAAAAAATATAAAATCATAAGATTCGACATAAATACTTACCAATAGGTACGAAGTTTGATACGTTCATGTACGCCAATTTGGCTTTGTCTTCCATAATTAGACAATTTATTTTCGATGGCGAGATGTCTAAGTTTGTCTGCAACTCGAAGAACTTACTCCTTAGAGCTGTGGTGCAATGACCATTTACAGACCCTCACGTGGTTACCTTATGGCAGTCGTTTTGATAGAGATGCCCTAAGTATACTTGTTTAAGTTAAGTTAAGTTGTCGCAGTCATTCTCCTACAATTCAGCAATATCACGCACAGGTCCGCGCCGACCTATACAGCGCCTGTGTGCGAAATCTATGAAGCACCTGTGTGCAAAATCTATGAAGCGCCTTTTTGTCGCCCTTTTTCGAAAATAATGCTAATCAACGCATATCCTGGGGCGCGGCGCCCTCAACCTGGCGCCAGTGTGCGCCGCCCACATTGCACATAGGGACGGCTCGGCCCTGATCACGCAAGTAATTCCTTCGTTTGCTTACGACCTGTTACGAATGGCTAATCAATTTACGAGTACGCTAGGAGCAGGCACAGTCTAAGCATTTCTATTTTTATATGGGGAATAGAAAGCGATCAAGGACAAACGCCTCCTCAAAATAAAAACTGAAAATATTTGATACATTTAATTTGTTATAAGGACATTAAACTGTGTCTTGTGGCGCTGTTGTGGTCATTGTAGGCATGAATTTTGCTATGTTTATGTACAATAGGTCTTAAAAGGGGTATGAATTTATTTGCAGCGTAGTTGGGATCTGTTTCAGATAAGACACTTTTAAAGCCCGTGTTATCGATTTCATCTTTGATAGATTTAAAATTTGTTATTGTTCTAGTTGGTGCTAGTGTTTGGGAAAAGATTAATTTAATATTAATTATCGGCTAATTTTAATAAATCATTTATTTTACAACTAATTACCTACATTTCGGCTAACTATTACTTATTTATTATATATTTCATTTCATTTACTATTTACAACTAAAACTATACTTATAAACCTATAACTAAATTAAAAATAAAATAAAATAGGTAATATATTCTTTTAAAACGCAAGGCACGAGGCGTTTAGGCGTCGTAGTATTCCTCCGCATCAATGTCATCGGGTAACGTACCCAGAAGGCTGGCAGCATTGCCACGCTGGATGGCAATGCTGATTCGTTGAGCAAAGAATAAACCAGCCTTCTAGTCACGTGAGACGTCGATCAAGCGTTTGGAAATTTCTCGGTACAAAATACGAGCGCTCGGACCCCATGAGCCCAGCATTTCTACCCCAAACGGCTCAAATATGTAATTACCTAAATTTCCGTATTTGCGCCGCTTGAGGGTTTCCGCCGTTGCAGCAGCAGCGCCAGAATGACCTGCTGTGCTTGGAATATTTGATGGCACAAGGGTATCTACGCATGTTGCGTCCCACACCAAAGGCCTACCCATTTTCCATGGCAATAACGACATACCGTCAGGTCTCTTTCCGTCGTCTCGTACCAAACCATTTGGTTCGAGTACAGCTGACCGTACGCCAGACGCGACAAGAGTACGACGAATTATGTCATTCAAATGAGCACGCTCTGCAACATTAGAAACTGTTGACAAAAGATTTTTTCTTACTCAGTTACAGCGCGGCAAGTCCCACAGTCTCTGGGACAGACAGTGTTTGGACAAGACGTTTGTAGCTTCGGTTTTGCACAGGACTTCCGGATCAACTAGTATAGTTGTTAAAATTTTCCTAGTTAGCTCTTCCGTGCAGTGAACCGAAGACAAAAACGCCGGTAAACTGACACTGGAAATTTTGCGAACGCCGAGCCCACCCAGACGTATAGGTAAAGTCGCTTGTAGCCAGGCTCGGTCATCCATGTTCACATTTAATACCCTTCTAAAAGTTGTTTGAATAATTTCATATTTTTTTCCTAAAAGTGCTATTTTTTCCCAAAGTTGTGATGATCTTAAAGTATAAGTAAATTTAGGGACGAAAAGGCAATAAGTACCGAATAATTGTATAAGCTGAATGAATAGTAATTTTGAATAGGCGATCTGGAATATCACTAAAATTTTGTATCTTTTCTTCTACGAAAGATTCAAAAGCTTCTTCAAAAATTGGTGAACCTAGGAGGCGAAGGGAAGGGTTTTTTCAACAATTTTGATAATTGGTGCCAAATTATTAAGTTTCGATATTTCCAAATGTTTGTTCATTGAGTTTGTTGTATTTATAAAAAGTTCACATTTACTATAATTTAGTTCCAAGCCAAGCCAATGGATGTGAATTTATTTTTTAGAAAAGCCATATATTATAATACAGTGTCTCGCCTCCCAGGGTTCCATCATCTAAAAACCACACATTAAAGGAGGATGGGCAGATTGGGACCACCTTCCAATAGCAATAAGATTTATGTCATTGGATAGGTCTTTTTAATAGAAACAACTTTTATTATGACGGCTTTGTTGTCACAGTTGTCCGTTCCAAGATACATATATCTATATAACATACAAGTTTCGATAAAAAATATGTTAAAAAAAGCGTTCTTTTTATAGTGCTTAGTAATTTTATTACCATCCGCGTGGCGACGGATTAAGAATACGGAATGTCGCCACCCCATATCATCCCATGGGTGTCGTAAGAGCCGACAGAGGGAGCATATTATGCAGAGAACAGCACTGTAAGAAAAGGAAAACTTGATACAAACCCTATACCAACCCGTTTGGCCAGCGTGGTATAGTAGACCAATTCCTCCTTTCAAAGGAGAGGCCTAGTCCAGCAGTGAACTTTTAAAGGCTGATGATGATGAGTACTTTTATTTTATTAGTATGCTTTATTTTGCAAACTGACTTATCTTCGCGTCTGCCCAAGCGGTTGGTACGGTGCGGGGTGCAACTTTTAGGAAACTAAAGGGTTATCAATACTAATATTATAAATGCGAAAGTTTGTCCACCCTACACGTCGCAACAAAGCAATATTATGTAATTATGTTTTGTGAGTAGTTAGTTGAAAGATAAAGATAAGATAAAGATAAAAATATCAAAGATATAAATCTAAGCTCTTTTCGAACGTCATAATACTAAAATATATACTTATGTCCCAATTCTATAACTACCACCGCACGGCGGGCGTCGCTCGGCGCAGCTCCAAGTAACCGGTTTGGAGGGGAAGGGGGACACCCCGCACTGTTCCTAAGCACGAGGACGAGTCAGTTTGCAAAATAAAGCATTATATAGTACTAAGCACTATAATAAACGCTTTTTTCAACATACTTTTATCGAAACTTGTATGTCATATATCTTGGAACGGACAACTGTTACAACAAAATTGTCATAAAAAAGTTGTTTCTATTAAAAATGCCTATCCAATGACATACACCTTATTACTATTGGAGGGTGGTCCCAGGTCCCATACATTTTTGCCCATTGTCTTTTTGAATTTGTTTGCCGAATAATGGAGTGTATGACTGGTCCAAGAGGGTCACCTTATTGGCATCCAACTGCTGAATCCAAAATATTGTATTTGTAAAGTAATTTTGAGGAATATCTGTAACATAGCCAAAAAAAAATAAAAATTTTAGGTGTTTCTAATTTTGCCTGTGCCAACAAAGTGTCCCTATTAACTGAATTAAAGGCGATTTTTACGTCAACCTTAAGAATGACCCCTCCATCACTACTTCCAAGGTATGTAGAAAGGGCATGTTGTAACGTATGTCCGGTACTTACCGCGTTGCGTCACAGTACCACCCATACGCTCGGCCAATCAGAGAAAGCCATCGTCCGCACTCGCAAAGCCTGACCAAATATCTGTTTCTTACGACGCGAACCTAGCTAGGAGGTCTACCGCACTGCACAACCACATTTTCCATAGACTCCGTAGGATGGAACGTCCTACGGCGTATTCAAAACGAATAACCGAATTGTGCAGCCGGTTCGACAAGCTCTCGGCGGAGCTGTCCGCCATTGAGCAATCAGCTGTTCGCTCAGCTGATGCTGTAGCAGAGGTCCAACCTGCGCCGTCTACCTCGACGCAGGCAGGGTTAGCCCCAGTATTGCATTGCGAGCATTTGAGAGTTAGCGAACTGTCTAAGCTAAAATACGACGGTACGGGATGCGTCCGAGCGTTCCAACAACGCGTAACCGAATTCCAAACCGCGCGTAATCTACCTTCCACTAAAATTTTATCATATGCCTCCGAAATTTTCACCGGTAACGCACTTCACTGGTACCGCGACCTAAAAGAATATTTCACTACATGGGAAGAACTCACCACTAAATTAATAGACGATTTCACACCGTACGATTATGACTACCGGTTATTAAATGAAATCCGCCGACGTACTCAAGGTGCTACCGAAACTATAATTATTTATCTCTCGATAATGAATCAGCTGTTCGCTAGGCTGTCTCCGTCAAAGCGATTGTCCGAACGCGAAAAGTTAGACATCCTATTGCATAACATACGTCCATGCTACTCACTAGTGCTAGCTCCGTCAATATCTTCAATAGACAGTATAGCAACACTGCAGACGTTATGTTTAAACTACGAACGGATGAAATGTTTGAACTCTCAATTCCGCGAACCGTATTATAATAACGACACGTTGGCACCAGACCTAGCTTACAGTCACAAACCTAATAACCGAGCGCGTAATAATTCCTACAATAATTATCCCGTTGCTACTATAGAGGGTACGTCCGAATACACTGAGAACAACGAACCTAGCAAACCTAAGTCTAAACCTAGCTCTGTCGCTCTAGTCACGTCCAAGTACTGCCCGCGCTGCCGTGATCATGATCACAGTTTGAATGAATGCAAACGCGATCGGTTTGCAATTTGCTTCAAGTGCGGCTGTAGGGATGTGACATTCCCTAACTGCCCGAACTGTAAATCGACGAAACCAAAAAACTAGTTGGTGTCGGGGCGTGTCAAAATCTAAATTAGGTTCTACAACCTATTCAACCAATTTTGACAAAGATGATTGGAGAAATTGGCTAAACACTCTAAAAGTGTATTTCTCTAGTTATTCCGTCGCCTCGATCCTGGATAATAAACCTAAAAATGACCTACGGCCCTATGTTAACGTAACGATTAACAGTTTACCTATTTGTGGATTGCTCGATTCCGGTTCAGCCATTACAATTTTAGGTAACAACTCCCATCTGGGGGTAATTACTAAAACCGGGTTAGAAATACAGCAGTTTCACAACATTAATTCCATTCGGACCGCGAATGGAAATATATTGTTGCCGCGCGGTTTTATCAACTTACCCACTACTTTTAATAATCAAACCCACTTATTTAAAGCTTATATTATTCCAGAAGTTACAAGTAATTTAATTTTAGGCATCGATTTCTGGAAACTATTTAAATTACTGCCTAACCATATCGCATCCGTATGCATGTCTAAAACATTGCCGTGTAGTGTGTTAAGTGAAAATAAGCCGAGTATGCCGATAGCCGATGCGTTATCACGATCCCTACCTGTAAATATAATTAACGCGAATAATAATAACGTGATTGACCCTAATGTTAACACTGATCAATGGTATTCAGCCACCTACAATGGTTGTTTATCTTCGCCTAATGACTATCCAGACTATTCTATTAAAAATAATAAATTATATCGTTTGATTAAATCTAGGTGTATGCTACGTAAGGAGTTCGAATGGAAAGAAGTACTACCTTCTTCTGATCGAAATAATGCCATATTAGAGAACCATGCCGAACCCACTTCGGGACATTTCGGTATATTTAAAACTTACAAGCGCTTAGCACTGCGTTACTATTGGCCCAAAATGCGCCGTGACGTGGTTAAGTTCATAAATTCTTGTGACACTTGTATCGCGCACAAACATCAGAACCATGCACCATTGGGAACCATGGGACGACCCAAAGTGTGTTCACGACCCTTCCAAACCATTAGTGTAGATTTGGTGGGGCCATTACCCGTCACAAGAAAACAAAACGCCTACATCTTTGTTGTAACTTGTTGTTTTAGTAAATACTGTCTACTTTTTCCTATCAGGCGCGCAACTGCTGAAATAATAACTAATATTTTGGAAGAAAAAATATTTTTAGTTCATGGTATACCATCTACAATTATATTGGACAATGGTAAACAGTTTGTCAGTGCTACTTTAAAAGCTATGTTGCGCAAGTACAAAATCCCTAATCTTCATTATACTCCTAAATATTCCCCACATGTCAATACGGTCGAACGCTATAATAAAACCATTGGTTCTACCTTAGCGGCGTTTGTAGGAAATGACCAGAGATTATGGGACACTCTCGTACCTAAGGTGCAGTTTGCATTAAATACAGCAGTTAATGAAGTCACGGGCTATACACCTAGTTTTTTAGTCTATGGACGTGAACTAGTTCCATGCGGCTTACACTATGTCGACACAGACGCTGATGATATAGTATACATACCTAGGGACGATTACGCAGAAAACATAGGTCACTTATCAGGCATATTTGACAAAGTTCAGGCACTCCTCATTCAAGCTCATGCTTGGAATTCCCAAACGTATAATTTACGCCGTAAACCAGCTGAGTTTAATGTGGGAGACACTGTGTGGAAACGGACTTTTTATCAGAGCGACAAGGATAAGTCCTTCTGTAAGAAACTAGCCCTAAATTCGTGAAGTGCACAGTGATTAATAAAAAGTCGCCTCTCGTTTACGAGTTGTCGGACGCGTCTGGAAATTCTATTGGGTTTTGGCACATTAAGGACCTAAAACTTATACACTATGGTGCCTAACTATTTGTTACAAACCGTAGAAGACTTTCCCTTCCTTCTCTCTATATGCCGTCTTGGCTTGGACAGTAGCGGACTCATAGACCTAACGCAACTAGTCGGATTTTCCTTGTTAGCCACGTAAAATCCTCTCCTAAGGCGGGCGGTATTGTAACGTATGTCCGGTACTTACCGCGTTGCGTCACAGTACCGCCCATACGCTCGGCCAATCAGAGAAAGCCATCGTCCGCACTCGCAAAGCCTGACCAAATATGGTCATAAACGGGCTCTCAGCCTGATGGAGGGCCCGGTATATAAAGGGGCTGACAGAGAGGCCGGCACCGCTACTCTACACTAACCTACTACCGCTACTAAATTCTATACCGCTATATCTATAATTATACTACTTCATACGTGTATCCTGGTCCCAGCTGTGGGTAAGTTACTACATTTACTGCGTTAGCGTACTGCCCATCTCTCTACCTGCTAGCTGAGGCCGGCTGACGCCGCCTGCCTGACTCTATTGGTTGTGGCTCTCCTAATGCTGCTTTCCTTCAGGTTCCAGGTTCACCTTAAGACTTAGGCTACGCTCCTAGACCGCTACACTTCCTGCATCGCCTTCGGCGTCACTTCTGCCGAAGAGTCTGGCCTGCCCTGCTCCTCGTACTCGCACCGCCGGCGTCTGCCCGCTGAACCAACGGCCTGCGAGGATCTACCGCTACGCGCAGCCTTCGAGCAGCCTGCCTACACACTACCGGAGGGAACAGCGTGGGAGACTGCAGCCCTTAGTGTTCAGGCCAGTGTCGTGTTGTTGGTCGGTCATACTCGTGGCAAGGGAAGTGAGACAATACTCGGCAAATAAACGCATAGAACCTTTTCTGCGTTTTAATACCAGAACCCGTTACAATGTATAGCAGCCTCACAACCTCCCTTGGAACCAAAACCTAGTTGGAGGGGTTGGAACTTTTCGGATAGCTCCCTGCTGTAAAATTTACAGCATATCTTGGCTGCTATACGCCGATATGTGCTTGCTGCCCACGGCAATAAGACGAATGCCACCATCACTCTTGTTTAGGGCGCACAAGTTTGCCCCATACAAGATTTCAATGATCGCATCGCCACATTACCGGAGAGCATCATATTAATTAGCGCAGTAAGCTCCTTCAGAAGGGTCTCGCCGGGCTTGGAAATATTTGTTGGATAAATAAAGAACTAATGTTACAGGTAAATGGTCCGTAACCGAAGATTGTAATAACAGAAGTGGAAGACAAATTAGTTTAAAAAAAGATATGGTCGAGACTATAAAATTGCTTAGCCTCTAGGTTTCTTTCCGGCACATATGTATGTGCCGGAAAGAAACCTAGAACCGCAAGAAATGTAAGATATTGATTGGCATGGTTATTATTATTTTGCGGTTTGATGTCAACATTAAGGTCGCCAGTTAGCACTACATTTTTATGGGCACTAAGAGATCTAAATGTGTTTTCTAGCGAGTGGTAGAAAGATACTAAAACATTATTAGATGGAGAGCGATAGACGCTAATAACAGCTGTTTCCCCAACGATGCATGTAAGTATCAATAAAAGGTGGTTTGCTAATTGTACAATTTATGCAATTTTTGGTACATATAATGATACTGTCATTCTGGTGTTCTATGAATCGTCGTACAGTGTGACGCAAATCCATGCAGTGTGATGATGTCAAAATCAACGTACCTATGTATGTTAGTGTTAAAAGAGCTAGAATATCTGAGAAGTTTTTGTTTATACTTCTTATGTTGATATGAATCAATTTAAGACAATTAAAAGCATCAGGAATAGAGATGTAACACTCATAAGGCGTAGCCAAAACTGGATTAGATACATTGAAATAGTCTAGCTCACCAGATACATATTTCTGGTCATTAATTGGGTAACGATTCATAATGCCAGGCTAGGTTTGGGCCGTTTTTGTATCTCAAGTTATAGACATTTAATTGGCAATTTTGAGTTTAGGAGGTTTTGTGCTGTTTGATACGTATATGAGTTCAAGTGTTTTCTTGTAAAAGTGTGTAAATGTTTTTTATCAGGTGACTGTGTGACATAATTGTATGATTTGACTTACTGGTAATAACAAGATACATGCATATAGTAAAATAAGCATATTATGTACAAAAAATAATTATAACAGACGTACTATTGTTGTTTAACGGTGTTGAACATCAAGCAGTAATGTTGTTGACAAAGGCTAAAACTACATAGGTAATAAATTGGTCAGATTTTGTTACGGCATAAAACGACAGTAAGTACTTGTCTCTTTTTGTTTCGCAAATTGCCTTGCTTGAAAAATAAAAGTTTTGTTGAGGCGGGTAAATCCTCTTCTACTAAACCGGTGATCTTTCGCCAACAAAACAAAGGTGATTGTTACCAGGTTTTTCACCTATTGATCGATTTTTGTTAAATTGTCATGTAGCTAGAAGAAAGTCTCGCCTTTTTTTGTAGTTGTAATTCAGCAACGATGGTTTTAGTGACGTTTGGCTGACCAGGTAGGCGATAGAGGTCACGGACGTCAGATGCTTCTAAATTGACTGATAGAACTGAATTGTCTTCTCAACAATGTACATGAGGTCACCATAACTTTCTTTGTCTATGCCTGGGATATTTATAATCGATAGCAGATGTACGTGTGCATGATTGAATATCTAAAAGTTGTCTTTTTAAATTCAGTATGTTTGCCGTGCTTTCCTTGCGCTCTTTTTCTACCAATCCGATTTTATTTTTGATGTCTTCATAGTCCTTATTGATGAAGTTGATGGCTTCTTGAATGTCACTATTGGTCTTCTGAATAGAAGTGTATTGCAGTTTTAGGTCAGTTACATCAGCTGTGCAGCTATTTAAGATTAAATTCTGCTATTCTTTCCACGTAGTCAGCACATCTTTGATTTCTTTCCGAAATTCATTTTAAAAGGGAATTTATCGATTGATTACCCGTGCTTTTAGGTGATTTAACTCGTGGGCTCTTCGTTCTGGTTGTTATTTTGGTTTTAGCGACTGATGTTTTTTCTACTAAGGCCACTAAATCAGTGTCTGAGTGACTAATAGCCGCCATAGCCTTTTTTTATTTTATTTTATTTTATTTTATTTTATTTTATTTTATTTTATTTTATTTTATTTTATTTTATTTTATTTTATTTTATTTTATTTTATTTTATTTTATTTTATTTTATTTTATTTTATTTTATTTTATTTTATTTTATTTTATTTTATTTTATTTTATTTTATTTTATTTTATTTTATTTTATTTTATTTTATTTTATTTTATTTTATTTTATTTTATTTTATTTTATTTTATTTTATTTTATTTTATTTTATTTTATTTTATTTTATTTTATTTTATTTTATTTTATTTTATTTTAATTCATTTCATTTCATTTTATTTTATTTTATTATATATATTTTTATTTGAATAATTTTCACAGTGACATTATACCAGGTTATTAATTTTATCTATATACATTGCTATCTTACATATTAATCATAATATCTAAACATATATATAATTATACATAGGTACATGAATCTAAAAATAAAAAGTGAAAGTATGTACAGGTGTGTTTAGGCGTCGTAGAATGCCTCCGCATCAATATCATCGGGTAACGTGCCCAGAAGGCTGGCAGCATTGCCACGCTGGATGGCAATGCTGATTCTTTGAGCAAAGAATAAACCAGCCCTCTGGTCACGTGAGACGTCGATTAACCGTTTAGATATATCTCGGAATAAAGAGCGAGCGCTCGGACCCCATGAGTTTCCACCCCAAACGGCTCAAATACATAATTAGCTACTAGATTACTGTATTTGCGCCGTTTGAGGGTTTCCGCAGATGCAGCAGCAGCGCCAGCATGGCCTCCCGTGCTTGGAGCATGGGATGGCGCGAGGGTGTCTACGCAGGTTGCGTCCCACACCAAAGGCCTACCCATTTTCCATGGCAATAATGACATACCGTCAGGTCTCTTCCCATCGTCGCGTACCAAACCATTTGGTTCAAGTACAGCTGGTACGCCAGACGTGACAAGAGCACGACGGATTATATCATTTAGGTTAGCATGACGAAGAATTCTACCAGCGCTTCTGCTGCAAGACAGCCCATGGTGTCCGAGGCTATCGACGTCTTCTCCACAATGACATCGATGCGGAGAGACACACGGAACACCTAAACGAAGACAAGCGGCGATGCGGAACGTCTCATCGTCCAACATGGTTCCTGTGTTGGCGATGGTAGTGCCTGAAGCCATAGACCGGATTCCCACTCCCCCACAGCCAGCAAGCGAGCTCGCTCTGTAACATCAAAAGATGTATCCAAAAGATTTTTTCTCACAATGTTACAAAGCGGCGCGTCCCACTGTCTTTGAGAGAATAGGTTGGTGGGCAAATCAGTGTTTGGACAAGCCATTTTCCAAGCGTTTATAGCTTCGGTTTTGCACAGCACTTCTGAGTTAACTAGTGTAGGTAGTAATATTTTCCTAGTTAACTCTTCCGTGCTGTGAACCGAAGATAGGAACGCCGGTAAACTGACACTGGAAATTTTGCGAACGCCGAGCCCACCCAGACGTATGGGTAAAGATGCTTGTAGCCAGGCTCGGTCGTCCAAGTCCACATTTAATATTTTTTTTAATTTATTAGGAAAACTTACAGCTAGCATATACAATAAGAAGAAAAGAAAAGTATCACCGCTGTGCCGGTCGGAGTGGGGGGTGTCAGGATTTTTTCGTTACGGAATTTCTGGATTCGGTCTCCACGCTCAAGGCCCGCGAATAAATCTATGCAATAGCTTAAAAATCAGGGAATATCAATCTAATAATTTATGTCATCCGTTATGTAGTCTGTTGATAATATATTATTATAGTCTCTCATCTAACAAGAGAGAGAGAGATATGAGAAACCGTCTCTCATGTAACTAGTTGTTGAGAAACAGTCTCTCATGTAACCCGTTGATGACAAACAGTCTCTTAAGTAACAGGTTGATGAGAAACAGTCTATAATCCGTTGATGAAAACCAATCACTCACGTAACCAGCTTTTTTTTTTCACATTCACACAACACCATCTAGTCCCAAACTAAGCAGAGCTTGCACTATGGGTAGTAGATAATAGATAAACATAAATATATCCTTTTTATTGTAAATACATACATATTATACATAGAAACACCCAGACCAAGACAACAATCCATGTTTGTGCACACAAATGTTCGACTTAAGCGAAAATCGAACTCGCAACCTTCTACGTAGCAGTCGCTTACACTCCCGCTACGCCAATCGGCCGTCTAAAGTTGTCAGTTGATATAAAAAAGTCGCTCATGTAACAAGTTGATGAGAAACAGTCTCTCATGTAACGAGTTGATGAGAAACAGTCTCACATGTAACGAGTTGATGAGAAATAGTTTCTCATGTTACTTTTTGATGAGAAACTGTCTCTCATGTTATTAGTTGATGAGAAATAGTCTCTCATGTAACAAGTTGATGAGAAACAGTATCTCATGTGACTAGTTGATGAGAAACATTCTTGTATGTATCTCATTCATGAGAAACTGTCTATCATGTAAATAGTTGATGAGAAACAGACTTTCATGTAACTACAGCCTTGGCCAAAAGTATGGAGCACCCTTATTACGCGATCAGTTTTTAAGGTTTGTAAAGTGTGAAATGAAACAACTTTAGAAAAATAATCTTTACATTCATGAAATCAATATTTTGTCAGCCCACTCTTTTTAGTTCTATCACAGCAGCTATTCTTCTTGGCAGTCGACAAGATTTTTACATTCTTCTTCGGTTATGGCATTCCATTCTTGGCGGAGACGTTTTTAAATTCTTCTTTTGTTGTTATTGTGTGGCGCCGGACCTTACGTTTTAAAATTCCCAATAAATACTCTATAGGATTAAGATCCGGTGACTGTGCAGGCCATTGCAGAAGCTCAATGGAATTTTCATGAAGCCATGCCATTGTGCATGCTGATTTATGGCATGGTGCATTGTCTTGTTTAAAGGACAATGGCAGATCTCCGTACATCAAAATGTCTGAAATTATATTGAAGCGTACAGTAATAAAAATATATCAATATATATATATATATATAAAATATATCAATAAATAATCAATATATATAAAAAATATATCAAAAAATTCGGCGTAAGTAACAGAGTCTATAAATGATTCTATTTTCACTCGGGAAAGTCGGAAAAAGAATATATCGGTTTTTAAATTTTTAGTTAAGAATGAACAATGTAGGTACGTTTGAATTATCAAATTACATATGTCAGATTGACCACAAAACGCAGAAGTATTATGAAGCATCTAACTATATATCACAACTAATGGCAAAAGCAGAGCTACACATTTTAAATAGATTTTATGTGAAATCCATACAACATTAAAACGATGCTATGACGTTTAATTCAATTTTTATTTGATTTAAAAGTTGTTTTGCTTCAAAAATATTAGCTTATTGATATAATGTTGATTAAAGATTAAATAATTGCATTTTAATAATTATATTTAAAACCAAACAACCCTTTATAGGTCGATCGTATCGATTACTTATTTAATAATCGATACGGATCAATAGCACTTACGCCTATTCCTGTTACACTTTTGTCTATGGCAACAATCAAATAATAAAGTTGGTACCTAGTTCGTAATCGATTGGAATGCTTTTTATCATAAAAAATAAAATACTCCAGCTTTAACCAGGCAAAGGGAAATTATTAAAAGCCTTAGAATAAAAGAAAAGAAAAGAAAGAGGAAACAGTCTCTCTTGTAACTAGTTGATGAGAAACAGTCTCTCATGTAACTAGTTGATGAGAAACAGTCTCTCATATAACTAGACGATGAGAAACAGTCTCTCATGTAACTAGTTGATGAGAAATAGTCCCTCATGTAACTAGTTGATGAGAAACAGTCTCTCATGTAACTAGTTGATAAGAAACAGTCCCTCATGTAACTAGTTGATGAGAAACAGTCTCTCATGTAACTAGTTGATGAGAAACAGTCCCTCATGTAACTAGTTGATGAGAAACAATCTCTCATGTACCTAGTTGATGAGAAACAGTCCCTCATGTAACTAGTTGATGAGAAACAGTCTCTCATGTAACTAGTTGATGAGAAACAGTCCCTCATGTAACTAATTGATGAGAAACAATCTCTCATGTAACTAGTTGATGAGAAACAGTCCCTCATGTAACTAGTTGATGAGAAACAGTCTCTCATGTAACTAGTTGATAAGAAACATTCCCTCATGTTATTAGTTGATGAGAAATAGTCTCTCATGTTACTTTTTGATGATAAACAGTATCTCATGTTACTTTTTGATGAGAAACAGTCTCTCATGTTATTAGTTGATGAGAAATAGTGTTCGCGACAGACATTGAAAACTATGACAGTGAATAGTGTATTCGAAAACGCGAGTGAAAATCGTATAAATCAGTGTTATCTAATCGTGCGGTACACCGGGTTCGGTTCCCGGACGCGTCAAAGTGTTAAAATACAGCTAGAATAGTGTAAATAGTTAAATCGTTAATATAAAGTACTATATAGTACATGAACATTAGTCTAAAACTTGTGCTAACTGTAGGGACCTAGATATCGATCATAAATAGTGTTATCAGTTGTAACAGATAAGAACTAATACTTGATAAAACAGCTGTTTGTTTACATAGTCGTTTTATAGTTTTATAAGTGTTTTTTAGCTTCGTATAGGTTTGAAATCATGTCTAGATACTTTCTTATTGCTAGTTATTACCTTATATAGTTAAAATAAACATAATAATAAACATTTGCATGTTTATCATAAACTTTGTTTATGTACGATAGTGTTTACTTAAGAAATTCTGTAATTTTTCTTATGCATCATAGGTTTTCATGTAATGAATTCGAATTGAATAAAGATATTTTCATGGTGTTTGTTTAAATAGATGCCCCATATAGTTGCACACAACGGCCTACCAAAATTACATATATAAATTTAGTATATAATAGTTTTTTAATAGAAAATATAGTGGGCGGGTCCTTGTGTGACGGCATTTTTGGGAGGTTTTATGGAATAACTCAGTGACGCTAGTAGTTAGGTTTAGGTATTGTATACCAATGGATAGAACTTAACGAGACCTATCTAACGATCTATAGAACACATATTTATGTATCTTAGTACCTAATATAAATAGACATTTGTACTGTATATAAAATTAAAAATAAACCAAGATTCACTGTGCACGTGTTCGGTGCGATGGTCGTCGTTAAGGTAAAGTTCCGAGGTACCTAAGCGACCATGTATTCGACCAGTTCGTTGGCGTCCCAACCACCATCTTGTGACCATATGTAACCATCAAGCACCGAACACCTGAACAGCATCGCTCTCAACATAAAGAAGATGTTTTATTTCTGAAGCCCCAATACATCGAAGCCATACAGTCCACACATATAGAAGAACACACATCGTCGTAGGAACACGTCAGCAACACACCACCAGCGCACTGTAGCGGACTAGCAAAGGTTCGATTCCTGGCATCCGTTACAAATAGTCTCTCATGTAACTAGTTGATAAGAAACAGTCCCTTACGTAACAAGTTGATGAGAAACAGTCCCTCATGTAACTAGTTGATGAGAAACAGTCTCTCATGTTATTAGTTGATGAGAAATAGTCTCTCATGTAACTATTTGATGAGAAACAGTCTCTCATGTTACTAGTTGATGAGAAACAGTCTCTCATGTTACTAGTTGATGTGAAACAGTCTCTCATGTTACTAGTTGATGAGAAACAGTCTCTCATGTTACTAGTTGATGAGAAATAGTCTCTCATGTTACTTGTTGATGAGAAACAGTCTCTCATGTTACTAGTTGATGAGAAACAGTCTCTCATGTAACTAGTTGATGAGAAACAGTCTCTCATGTTACTAGTTTATGTGAAACAGTCTCTCCTGTTACTAGTTGATGAGAAACAGTCTCTCATGTTACTAGTTGATGAGAAACAGTCTCTCATGTTATTAGTTGATGAGAAACAGTCTCTCATGTTACTAGTTGATGAGAAACAGTCTCTCATGTTACTAGTTGATGAGAAACAGTCTCTCATGTTATTAGTTGATGAGAAATAGTCTCTCATGTAACTAGTTGATGAGAAACAGTCTCTCATGTTACTAGTTGATGTGAAACAGTCTCTTTTGTAACTAGTTGACGAGAAACAGTCCCTCATGTAACTAGTTGATGAGAAACAGTCCCTCATGTAACTTGTTGATGAGAAACAGTCCCTCATGTAACTAGTTGATGAGAAACAGTCTCTCATGTTATTAGTTGATGAGAAATAGTCTCTCATGTAACTATTTGATGAGAAACAGTCTCTCATGTTACTAGTTGATGAGAAACAGTCTCTCATGTTACTAGTTGATGAGAAACAGTCTCTCATGTTACTAGTTGATGTGAAACAGTCTCTCATGTTACTAGTTGATGAGAAACAGTCTCTCATGTTACTAGTTGATGTGAAACAGTCTCTCATGTTACTAGTTGATGAGAAACAGTCTCTCATGTTACTAGTTGATGAGAAACAGTCTCTCATGTTACTAGTTGATGAGAAACAGTCTCTCATGTTACTAGTTGATGTAAAACAGTCTCTCATGTTACTAGTTGATGAGAAACAGTCTCTCATGTTATTAGTTGATGAGAAACAGTCTCTCATGTTACTAGTTGATGTGAAACAGTCTCTCATGTTATTAGTTGATGAGAAACAGTCTCTCATGTTACTAGTTGATGAGAAACAGTCTCTCATGTTATTAGTTGATGAGAAACAGTCTCTCATGTTACTAGTTGATGTGAAACAGTCTCTCATGTTATTAGTTGATGAGAAACTGTCTTTCATGTTTAGGGCTTCCATTCCGTAATTACGTAAGTACGCAATTACGCAAAAAAAATAAACTTTTGACAATTCCGTAACTGAAGGGTTGACATCCGTAATTACGTAAGTAGTTATAGATCATAGCAGACTATTTCTACTAGAAATAGTCTGCTATGATGATGATGAGATTTTTTACCCAATACTGGGTGTAGGTCTTAATAAATAACAATAATATATAAATCAATAATCAACCCAGCCAACATTGAAACATACAAGCGAGTATTCCCCTGTAAAAATAATTTGAACCCGATAAGTACTTTTGGGTACTTCTTGGGCTGGAACAGGTGGTCTTGTAGTCGTGTATCCGTAGCTGTCCATAGAAACGTTCGATCTCCACCAGGAGCTGAGGTCTGGACGAGATAATTCTGGCATCCTCCGTCTTCAGCTTTGTCAGCTGACTCTGCCCGATAGACAGATCTCTTTTGAACATTTTGGAACCTTTATTCTGCCCCATGCCCCCATCGCCTCTTAAACGCACAGAGTATTGTATTGGCGGAGATTGCGAGTCAGAGACTTACTACGGAATTAAATATTCGATCTATAGATTTTAGATTCGTTTTTGACATACAAAATATGTCAAACACGAATCTCGAATCTCAAAATCCATGTATAGATCGAATATTGAAAATGGCCGTAAGAGATCTCTCGGTTGATCCGCCGATACTTTGACATATCGTCGGAGGACTGCAGAAGCATCCTACGCCTTTCAGAGGAAAGGCGTAGGATGCTTCTGCAGTCCTCAGTTATAGAGATAAGATAGAAGGTTTGAGCAGAGATTTTATGGACTCTAAATCGTTTTGGGCTTAAATAACTTTACGCCGTTGTATGGATTGCATTCACAAACCTGTCACCAAAGTGATCCACATCTATGCACTCCCCTAGGCAATCGAAGTGGTTTCGCAGTTCAATCTGCTCTCGGGGTTTTGGATTTGAACTGGTTCACCAGCAGTGGGCACCATCTGGACTTATCCAGGTCCACTTGTGGCATTCTCGCTTTTTGAAAAAGGAATTCATCATGAAGAGTAATACCTACCTTCTCCATGAAGCTAGCCAGCAAGTGCCCCCGCGAGTTCCGGTGTCCATATCTAAATCGCCCCACTCTCAGCTCATCACCGCTCTTTTTGTCTAGGTTCGCGTTAACTTGTGATTAGTATTCTTTAATTAATAGGAGATTCTGTTAAGTGATGCTGCTGATTATGTAACATTCTTCTGTATGTCCAAATTACTCAATAAAAACTTTAATTTAATCAATGTTCTTTTACACTTCTTACATTGTCCATTGCTACCTATATAAAAAACATTCGATTTCAAAAATATTATCTTAGAAATTTGGTAGTCCAATTACGTAACTACGTAATTACGTTTACGTAGTTACGTAATTGGACTACCAAAATTCGTAATTGGTTACGTAATTAAATATATCCGTAATTTTGGAAGCCCTATTCATGTTATTAGTGTATGAGATACAGTCTTTCATATAATCTGTTGATGAGAAACAGTCTGTCATGTAACTGGTTGATGAGGGACTGTTTCTCCACTATATTTTGTCGGCCCACCCTTTGCAGCTATCACAGCAGCTATTCTTCATGGCATAGAGTCGACAAGAGTTTTATTTCTTACATTCTTTTTCGGATATGGCATTCCATTCTTGGCGGAGACGTCTTTTCGTTCTTCTTTTGTTATTATTGTGTGGCGCCGGAACTTACGTTTCAGGATTGCCCATAAATGCTCTATAGGATTAAGATCCGGTCACTGTGCAGGCTATTCCAGAAGCTCTGCACTTCTTCTCTCCGCACACACAAGCATTTCGCCGACTCCCGTACATGTCAGTCATGCAGCCCCAGATCATCACGCTTCCTCCGCAGTGTTTTACAGTCGGGACCACACATTACACACTCTGGCTGAAATTCTTTCCTTAGGCGGCGACACACAAAGGTTCAGGCCAGGGGTTCCAAAGACCTAACAAAAACAAAAAAAATAGAGTTGTACAAATCACGAAAAGACAACATAGTAGCATTTTTAATTTCAATAATACTTATTAATCCATTTGGACATTTAAATGATCTAATAATTACCTTAAAGTTTGATTCGTCTGACCACACAATATTTGACCAGTCTTCTTCGGTGTAATGTTGGTACTTTAGCGCCCCTACATAGCGAGCCTTTTTATTATTGTCCGAGAGCATTGGCTTCTTCCTGCCTTTACACCCTCTGAGGCCAGCTTCTTGAAGTCTTCGACGAGTCGTTCTGGCAGAAATTGTTTTGTTAACAGAAGACTTTTTTCTGTTTTTTATAGACTCTCCCACTAATTTTCGCTCTTCACGGTCATTGGTAATGCGATTACGTCCAGACTCCAGTTCTGGGCCTGTCCCTGTGCGTACCGGTAGCGGCGACTCGCTCAATGGCAAGTTGCACCGATCGACGCGAACACTTGAGAGTTCTGGATATTTCAACTTAGGATTTGCCTTTTCGTCATTATGTATCGAAATTAAGATAACTGAACACAAGATAGTTAGTACAAGAAGTGTGCTAGATCACGGTATGTGTACACAACGACGCGAAATAGTGAACTGAAATAAATATTAAAAATGACTAAACGCATAAGATGCTTTGCTACAGATGTTTTATTGGCCCTTTCTGGGTACGCTATTGTTTTAATACCCTTTTTAAATGCCGCCTTATCCATATTTAAACAAAAGGTATTGCTTCCTGCTACATATGTTACGCAAGTGTATATACAGGGTACTCCAAATTTTTGGCCAAGGCTATATGTAGCTTACATGCGAAATCTGATTTCAGAGTAGGTAACTGTGCTGTTAATACGTATACGGGCGTATACTTACCTATAGCTTTCCAATTTGCTCGATTTTTATTATATCGTCTATTTAATACTCTTGAACGTTAAAGAAAGGATGACAAACGGAAAATACCCTGCGCGACGGGCAGCATATCCGCTTCATGCAATCAAAATGTACAAAATAGTTAATTATAATTGTGCAGATATTGTTATAAATAAAGCTCAATTTTGCTGGGCTTCCCCGCACGTTTTATCAGTAATGAGTAGATAGGTATGGTCGAAGGATTGGTTAAATCCGGGTGGGATGCGACAGTGTACAGGCTAGTAAGTCAGGGGCAGTCAAGATTCTGTCGCGACGGGAGTCGCTTGTATCTGACGTCATGTTTCGGGTCTATGTGGTGAGCGTGTTGGTGGCTCTTGCGGCGCCGGCACAGGCGGTAGTGGGTGGCGCACCAGCTTCACCTCCCGAACCCGATGCAGCGGTGGTCTTCACTCAACTCCACGGCTTCAGCAGCCGAATTGAAGGCCTTAAAGATGATAAGCGGGGATACTACAGCTTCGTCGGTATCAGGTAATATACAATCAATCAGGATAAGCGGTAATGCTCAGGTTTAATGTGTATATGTGTGTACGGTTATTTTAATATTACAAACAGACACTCCAATTATATTTATGTGTATACATGACCATTACTGCATTTTCCCATGTTCCGTTTAATTACATGAATTAAATTCACATATGATTCTGAGCCTAAGTATATCTAGGCCTAGACACATTAATGCACGATTTCTGCCGATGAGTGCGCACCATAGCGGGTCGGCTTGCATGTGCACTAATGCAAAAGAAGCCAATGGCAAAACCATATTGTTATGGTGCGTCTACTGAAATACTATGCTCGCTCATCATATTTTTAGAAGCATCCAGATAGCATTTGAGTCGTTTTCAATAAGGCCAAGAAATATTCTTTGTATACATGCCAAACAAGATCCAACCCTAGAAGAAGGTTGTGATCCCTTTTTACAATCCATCCATCTTCTTCTCGTGATCTTAAGCCTCTCCTTATTTGCTTCATACTAGCGATGATGTGATTCAATAGGATTTAGGTTTATTTACTTCATGATTCCTTAGTCGCCTCTTTCAACTCCCAAGAATATTTTCAAAATATATTCATTCCGGGGTAGTGACATAGCATGCCTTCCCAAGCACACACACGGATTAAGAATACAAAATGTTACGGGCAAAGCCAGCTAATCATAAAACCAAGTGGTCTACATCACATTTTTTTTAATGATTGCCTTTCTTGGTCTGTCGATTCCAAGGATGAATGCACACATTCGCCTATTGCTGGGTACGAATTTATTTTATGCAGTGCAGACTGTGCCTAGCTTGGAAGGTATTGTTATTTTGGCTTGTCATGGCTTTGAGGCAGTAGGTAAGTCTCATAGAGCTCCTGGGTTAAATTGATACCTTTAGCCGCTAAGTTACAAAAGCTTTGCCCGAGTTACGGACTGAGCTACGCTTTATACGCCAGTAGGTAAATTTTTCAAGGAATTTTAAAGTGGCTTGAGAACTAACTTGTCGTGTTGAACGCTAATACCTAAACCATCATCGTGTTACCGTTATCTCGGTTGCATCCAAGACTTTTGCGTTAGAGCAAGTGGTCCGCTTTCTATTCTTACCAGATATTACAGCTTGAGCATAATTGCTTTTTCGTCAGAGTGGATTTTCGTACATTAGGATATATGTACCTACAATTAATTTTCGCTTTTTAACCCTTAATCGGGCAAAGGGAACTATTTTCCCACCACACCAACCCAGGTAAATGAGGGAATATTTTTAAAATGGCAACTTGTAGAACTTCAATTTAGATAAAAATATAATTTTAAGTAGAAGTGTGATTTATTTTAATGACCACCCTAATGTTACAAACGTCACTGTCAACGTCAGATCAATGTCAAAGTCTATATTGAAAAAAACAAGCCGTTTTTCCGTTGTGGAAGCAAAGTTTTGAAAAGTTTCTTCAAAAAAAAATCTGGTAAGTAGATATTTCATTCGGTATCGGCAAACTTAATAAATTGATTATAACGTAGTTATATATTTCTATACAAAAAGTCAATATTTGTGGTGATTTCATTTCATCAAAATATTTACTTCTAAGTGGGAAAATTGTTCCCTTTGTCCGTTCTTGAATTCTGAATAACGTCTATATATATAAAATGTCGGGATTTATTTTTGTCCATATTTTTTGTTGATTAAGATAATTTAAAAAGATAGTAATTTATTTTTGATTTACTTTTATTTATCGTTCTTTTAATTGTTTTAGATCATGTCTTTAAAAAAAATAATAAATGATAAAGACATCGAAAAAATTGTGAATGATCCGTATGATTTGTCGGATGCAGACGAATCCGATGATGATGTTTATGGCGATTGTCTTATAAGTTGCATTATGTCCCCAAGAATGTTTTAAGTTATTTCATATGGCTAACTATAATTAAATACTATATTTTTTAAATTCTTTTATCTATTTTCATTTGCACACTAATCCTTAAGGTAACTAAATGTGGATGGAGTCAACTAGTAACGCTTTCCATATTTATGTAGCATTGAACATAAATTAAAAAGTGAAGTCAGGGCAATTCAATAGTATATTAAAATTTATGGTCGTAATAGGGCAAAGGGAAATAATTTCCCACATGGTCAGGTTCTAAACAGGCAAAGGGAAATAATTTCCCACCCGAAAAAACCGTTTTTTTTTCAGTTTCAGTGAGTTCAATTTAATTTTCCGATAAGAGATATCTCAGATTACACCAGGCCCACACTTTAAACATAAAATTTTTAGTTTTATTGCTCTGCCCGATTAAGGGTTAAGTTGTAACTTATGGCTTGCGGCCGCGTAAGGAATAGGGACCTCCTCAACTCAAGAATTGCAAGGTATTATAACCACAGGTAGGTAATGGACCTACCTGTGGTTATTATACCCTGCTCACTGCAATTGGTGAGGCATTTTCCATGCAGAAGAGGATTTTTAATATCTAAATTTGTTCAACCAAATCATCATCACTACATGGTATAAAATAAAGTCTATTTCCTGTCTGTCTGTCCCTATCTAATATTATCTATCTAATCTTTAAAACTACGCAACAGATTTTGAAGCGGTTTTTTTAATAGATAGAGTGATTCAAGAGGAAGGTTTATATCTATAATACATTCCTAATAAGCATTGCACCCGTGCGAAGCCGAGGCGGGAAGCTAGTTATCTTAATATATAAAATCCTTGCGTTACTTACTGACTGATAGACACGCTACAGCCGAAACTATTCGGCGCAAGAAGCTGAAATTTGGCATGTATGTTTCTTGGGGACCGCAGGGGTGCACAAATAAGCGATTTCCCGAAATTCGCACGGGATCGGCCAAAACGGGTAAATTAAAAAAAAAATGCTGGCGTCCTCTAGTTATAATATAATATGAGACTAGACTAGCCAATTTATTTAATAATTTCTTCGTAGATGCAGTTAAAAAAGTAATCTTACCAATGACCCTAGTCGCAAAGACTATAGCGTAAAATGTAATAATTCTAGTATATTTTTGGACCCTATAATGTTAATATTATAATGTCTCTTGAAAAATCCAATTGTGCAGGTTACGAAAATATTAATGCAGACATCTTAAAGCGCATCGCTCCCAAAGTAGTAGGTCCGTTAGCACACGTAATCAATCTATCTTTCCAACAAGGTTGTTTCCCCGAAAGGCTAAAGCGAAGGCAAGGCACAAAGTAAAAGAGAAGTATGGCATAAGATGCCCAGCATTACTTTGGTTTCAATCATAGCTGAACAACAGAACACAATTTACTAGGGTTGCAAATTAAGATAATATGAGTAATGTTGTTGAAACTTTTGACTCGGTACCTAAAGTAAATTTTGCCGGTGTTCCTCAAGGCAGTATTCTAGGGCCATTACTGTTTCTCATATACATCAATGACATCCCACAAGCCCTTTCCCATGATTGTGTTTTGTTAGCCGACGGCACTACGATAATTATAAACTGAATAGATAAGAATGCCTTTGAGTTAGAAATAAGCAAAGCATTAACAGAGTAATTCTAAATGACTTGATACAAATAAATTGCAGTTAAACATTGCCAAAACTAAAATAATACATTTTAAAACTGCCAGAAGTGAAAATTTTAATCTAAACGTTAGTTACAATAATACACCAGTTTAACAGGTTCGAAATGCTAAGTTTTTGGGAATAACTTTAGACTCGCACTTTAAATGGACCATATTGATAATATTTGTACAAAAATAAATCTAATAGATTCGTTTTTGTACTACGGAAAATAAAATATATTACATCCACAGAAACTTCTCTTATGGTCTACCATGCATACGTTTGTGCAGTTATACGTTACGGCTTAGTTGTATGGGGGAACTCGTCTGACATTATGAGAGTTTTTATAGCGCAAAAAAAGTGCATTCGTGCTATCTTCGGTATGAATTGGTGCGACTCATGCAAGCCAGTGTTCAAGGAAAATAAACTCTTAACTGTCCCTTGCATTTATATTTACGAAGTCGCAAAATTTATTAAATGCCATAAAAATCTTTTTGAAACTTGTGACAATACAAACAAGCATACAACATATGTCAATAAAATGCCAATTCCTAGGCTGGAACTTTTTAGAAAGAGCTGTGTGTATATGGCACCCTTGATTTTTAACTCCTTGCCAAAGGGGATCGTGGACTTGCCATAGTTTCTGTAAGCAGGGCCGGATTTAAGGGGGGGCAGGCGGGGCAATGGCCCCGGGGCCCCCACAAGCGAGTGGCCCCCACAACAGAGATAAAAAAAATATCGGCATTTGTTCACTTCAATCCGCAAAGACATTCATGCAATGAACTTGAAAATCGTAAATCCAAGTTAATGTTTAAAAAATAATCGACATTATTACATTTTCATACCAATTAAATAAAATCAACTAGACAGAAATTGTCTATAACTTTTTTGTAATTTAGTCAATATGTCAAAAATAATAAAATGACGAATAAATTTTCTGAAAACCATATAGGTAATTTATTGGCGTAACGATTGAAGTAAGTGGGTATATTTTCAAAAACAACCAAATAATCGCCAGGACGCGCAATGCTTAAAACGATAAAAGATAGAATATTAATATATTATTGACTAACTATTTCATAATTACAACCAAACAAGAACTTCCACACGATTCTGTAAAAATGACAGAAGATTGAGTACATGGAGATAAGGTCGATGGTAGTCTCGAGGAAGGTGCCACCATAAAACCTTTAAAATCATGTAGTCACAATCAAGAGGTAGTGGATAATGGTTTAAAAAATTACATTGGCCTTGGCCCGTCGTGATAACTGAAGGAATGATCAAATATTGGTCAAGAACGATTCCACAAAGCCGCAAAATTGTGATGAAGTCTCACTCCAAAATTCTGTCCTACAATAATTGCGAGATAATACAAACTTTCCGGCAATGTACAAAAATATGTTTATACGGCGTAATCAAAATCAAGAGACTGTCAATCGATTCGAGCTATGTTTTTCTTTGACTACGAGTAAAATACTAAAATATATTGAGAAATATATTGCGAAGCTTGTACTCTAATGTCCACTTAAGTTAAGTGGAGTTCACTTCAGTGACTGCAAGCATGCAACGGAGCGCCTATACGAGCACGACTCACTTGGAGTCAGTGATTAGTCTAGTGCCACGGAGAGAAGGCACGGGATTTATCAACCGAGAGCTAGCGACGCAGGAGACACAGCACATCATCGCTGAACGGGGCTTAATCTTCCGAGTACACGACAAAACATTCGATCACCGAGAAATGGCAATTTTCTGGGTATGTTGGAATTGCTAGTTGAGTACGAACCAAAGTTGGCATTCATTTAAACCGACATGCAAACAAAGTGAGTCGTTAGGTCAATTACCTTTCCTCAACGGTATGCGAAGAACTGATAAGTTCCATGTGTAATCAAGTACTTAATGAAATCGTAACGAGGATAAAAAAATCTTAGCACTATTCAGTTTCAATGGATTCTACTCCCCATGAATCTCATATCGATCAACTTAAAATAGTTATTCAATATATATATATTTACCTTATCGCGGTCATACTGATGAAGCAACAGCAAATGCTTTAATATTTATTTTAGTTGACCATCAAATTAATATCCTTGATTGTCGTGGACAATCGTTGCCGTGGATAATCGTACGATAATACTGCAAATATGAGTGGAAAATACATACAAACCGATGCAAGCTCGTATTTTGCAGAAAAAAATCTGCATTTATCAGCGTTTGTACCATGCTGTGGTCACTCACTGAATTAAGTAGGAAAGCAGTTGCTAATTCTTGTCCATCAGCAGTACAAGTTTATTCAGAATTTATATACGTTTTTTACACCAAGTACAGAAATCTATCACCAAGAGAAAAATTTAAAGCGACTGGTTTTAGCCCGGTTATCGATCAACTTTGTGTTTCTCTCATAGAAAGATTGCAAGCATACGAAGCTGTTCGATTGCGATTTGAATTCCTTAACCACTTAGACGAGATGGACGTCGCAAGTTGTCAAAAAAAGTTTACAAAGAAGATTTCGAATCTACACTTGGCAATGAATTGGTACAATTTGTATCTTTAATAGACTTGTAAAACAGAACTATGAAATTGACCAATCAAATGAACTGTTGTATAATCGCATTCTTGAAAATCAGAATTCCGAGCTACTTTCCCGAACATGGAATTACATTCAGAACGTACTTGGTATTAGCGTTGTCCAACTTCACCGAAGAGCGCTCGTTTTCAAAATGAAAATGATCAAGAATAGGCTCCGGACAACGATGGAACAAAAAGGCGCTATCGAAACTAACCCTTAATAATAATGAAAGTGATTCACTCCGCGAGCTAGATTTCAGCGAAATAAGCGACGATTTTTCATCCAAAAAAGTTCGCATAGTGCATTAACACGACACATTAACACAGTTATTTCGTTTTTAATCAATTGTATTTTTTTATTTCCCGAAGTTTAATTTGCTGTCAGTGTATTTTTTCAATAGTTTAAGGGAAAAATTATACGGGCAATAAATAGGGGCCCCCACAGCTTCATTGCCCCGGGGCCTCCAGACCTCTAAATCCGGCCCTGTCTGTAAGACATTGCAGGAGTGGCTGATTCAGAAGAGTTTTTATTCAGTTAAAGACTTCTTAGACCATGGTCCTTGTCAACGTTTTTATATTATGTAGCATTTCTTTTTAAATTTGACATTGAAATTAATTTGTCATTATAATTTCAGCTATGTAATTTATCCTTTTTTTTTGTTTGACATTTATTTTAATTTGACATTTAGTTTAATTTGAAATTTAATTTAATTTGACATTTCATTTAATTTGACATTATAATCAATTTTGTAATTTATTCTTTTTAATTTAACATTTAATTTAATTCAACATATTATTAATTTCAACTTTGTAATTTGCATACCAATATTGTTGGTGAAATATGTCCTGCCTTGTGTACTGTAACGGATGCCAGGAATCGAACCTTTGCTAGTCCGCTACAGTGCGCTGGTGGTGTGTTGCTGACGATATTCCTACGACGATGTCTGTTCTTCCATATGTGTGGACTGTATGGCTTCGATGTATTGGGGCTTCAGAAATAAAACATCTTCATACGTTGAGAGCGATGCTGTTCAGGTGTTCGGTGCTTGATGGTTACATAGGTCACAAGATGGTGGTTGGGACTAGTCTTGGGTAGTACGCGTACGATGTACTAATAGGTACTAGTACAGCGTACTGTACTAAAAGTAACGTTTCATTATGGCAGCTGTTAATCGGACATTTCGCACTATTAGTACACTGTGTCAAACTTCAAGCCGTACCGCTACGGAACGAAAAATTCGTGAGCGCGAGGCATTGGTAAACCTTTTGAGAGTAAAAGGGACAGTGATACATGATGTTCGTTCGGTTTAGATTTGAATTCTTTGCATTTGCAATAACGCTTATATATACCGATTTTCAATTTTTATTATTTAACATATCTATTAACTCATATTATATTATCGTGCATTCACGCGAATTTCAATTTAACAAATAATATTAATATAAAAACGTATTTCCAAATCTAGAATGCCAGTCCTAAGCCTGTTAAAGTATGAAGGAAAATCAAATAGTATGCTCATAAGTTTTAAAGTCCGACGCTTCGGTTTTCACGTACTGTTCATGTTACTAAATTCTAAAACAACTGTACTAATAGTACTGATAGTACTACTAAAAATCAAATAGCATGCTTATAGCTTATAAAGGCCGACGCTTAAGTTTGCACGTACTGTTCATGTTACTATATTCTACAAAAACTGGAGGTACTAACAGTACTAATAGTACTACTAAAGTGTACTAGTACGTTGTTTGAATAGTACTAGTACGGTGCGCACCTGCAGATGTCCGATTAGGCACAAGACTAGTTGGGACGCCAACGAACTGGCCGAATACATGGTCGCTTAGGTACCTCGGAACTTTACCTTAACGACGACCATCGCACCGAACACGTGAACAGAGAATCTTGGTTTATTTTTAATTTTATATACAGTACAAATGTCTATTTATATTAGGTACTACGATACATACATATGTGTTCTATACATCGTTAGATAGGTATCATTAAGTTCTATCTATCGGTATACAATACCTAAACCTAACTACTAGCGTCACTGAGTTATTCCATAAAAACTCCCAAAAAATGCCGTCACACAAGGGCCCGCCCACTATATTTTCTATTGAAAAACTATTATATACTAAATTTATATATGTAATTTTGGTAGGCCGTTGTGTGCAACTACACACATCAACAAAGTCTAGGGATATTTTATATTTCATCAAATATCTAAAAATCTATGAAGAATTTTCTGATACAGTAAATAGAAGAATCATAGATTATTTTAAGGTCTTTAATAAAAATAAAAAACATTTCGTGTTTTTTTTTGTTTTAAATAAAAAAATTAATTTTTTTAATCATCATGGAAAATTAGTATGATAACAACAAACATTTCTTCTTAAAAAACTATTAATTTTAATAAAAATGGAAAAAATCTTGTAAAATCTAATCATTAATAATCAGTGTTGCCACCTCTTACATTGATTACACATCGACATCGATTGTTAATACTTAAAATTAAATTGTCAATGTCTTGCTGCGGTATGAGGTCCCTTGTCCTTTGCAAGTGTTCGTAAAGTTGTTGTTCAGTCGTCAAATTTGGTGGAAAATCTCTCAAAGCTTTTCGTTGTAACATGTCCCAGGCATGCTCGATAGGATTTAAGTCGGGCAACTGTGCAGGCCAATCCAAAACTTGAATATCGTGCTCTCGGAGAGCGGTCGATACCAGCCGCGCCGTATGGCAAGGAGCATTATCGTGCATGAGTAGAAATTCATGGCCTATTTGAGTTCTGTGTGGGACAATAACGGGCTCTACTACCTCCTCGTGGTATTTTTGTGCAGTCATGCTGCCTTGGATCCAAACGAGTTGGGTTCGTCCGCCAAGACGAATTCCTGCCCACACCATGATTGTCCCGCCTTGGTATGGGTGGACCTCCTGAGGGTGCCGTAGACGGCTAACTCTCCCTGGAGCTCTCCAAACGCGTGTTCTTCGTGAATCCGGGTGAAACCCAAACCGGGACTCATCGGTGAACAGCACCAAAGACCATTGTTCGTCACTCCATGGTAAATGCTCCCGAGCCCACGAAAGCCGCCGACCGCGATTGCCACGTCGCAATGCTGGAACACGCAATGGTCTTCGAGCATGAAGATCAACTTCATGTAACCTTCTTCGCACGGTTTGGTCGCTTACCAGCAGCTGGTGGTCCTCCTGGAGCCTTTGCACTAGTTGCAGCGCTGTGATATTGGGTTGTCTTCTGGCGGTCATTTGGAGAAATCGATCCTGTCTCTGCGTAGTAACACGATATCTACCTGTGTGCTGTTCGGCCACATCTCCAGTACTGCGATAACGTGACCACAACCTTGATATCACATTTTGACTGGTATGTAGGGCCTCAGCAACGACGCGTTGAATTGCACCATTTTCTAACATGCCCACGGCTCGTAACATTTCATCTCGACTCAAATGACGACGTGACATGACTTTTAAAGTTCGTACGTCACGTTAAATTAAAAAAGAAAAACAATTAAAAACCCTTTTCATTAATAATTATAATAAAACAGTTTTAACTTTCTTTAATGTAACGAATTACTAGCAAATTTGCCGCCATATTTTGTTTATTATTTTGTTTTTTTTCTATCCATGTTCAAATTTTGAAAATAGAATAAAAGAGGTTTTAATCTGTATATAAACTTTTTGTGGAAACTAACAAGGTTCTAAACTATAAACTCGTAAATAATTTAGGATTAAGATATCCCTAGACTTTGTTGATGTGTGTATATGGGGCATCTATTAAAACAAACACCATGAAAATATTTTTATTCAATTCGAATTCATTACATGAAAACCTATGATGCATAAGAAAAATTACAGAATTTCTTAAGTAAACACTATCGTACATAAACAAAGTTTAAGATAAACATGCAAATGTTTATTATTATGTTTATTTTAACTACATAAGGTAATAACTAGCAATAAGAAAGTATCTAGACATGATTTCAAACCTATACGAAGCTAAAAGGCACTTATAAAACTATAAAACGAATATGTAAACAAACAGCTATTTTATCAAGTATTAGTTCTTATCTGTTACAACTGATAACACTATTTATGATCGATATCTAGGTCCCTACAGTTAGCACAATTTTTAGACTAATGTTCATGTACTATATAGTACTTTATATTAACGATTTAACTATTTACACTATTCTAGCTGTATTTTAACACTTTGACGCGTCCGGGAACCGAACCCGGTGTACCGCACGATTAGATAACACTGATTTTATACGATTTTCACTCGCGGTTTCGAATACACTATTCACTGTGATAGTTTTTAATGTCTGTCGCAAACATCTCTCCCGCCGTGCAGCAACGCACGTGACCCGTCGTGTGACGGTGCTGCAGAGCACCCGGTGAGCGACGCCTCGTCACTTGGGCAGGGGGACCAGCTTCTTAGCCGGCTGTTTGAGGACGCCTGCTGCTGTGCGCACCTCGACAGTGCGTATGGCGCCTTCGGCGCCCGGGTAGACGGTCACAACTCGACCGCGCGGCCAGGTATTGCGCGGGAGTTGGCCGTCAGCGATCAGGACGGGGTCGCCGACCTCGAGGTTGAGCCCAGACCCATGGGGCTCCCGCCGGTGTTGCAGCTCGGGTAGGTACTCGCGCAGCCAACGGCGCCAGAATATGTCGGCGAGGATTTGGCGCGTCGCCAGTGCTTGTGCTGCTGTTGAGGTCAGCCTCGCTGAACTCGCCCAGCGGAGGGAGGCGAGCAGAACCACCGAACAGGATGTGGTTCGGGGTGATGGCCTCGCTGTCTGCTGCGTTGACGGAGACGTGTGTGAGGAGTCGACTGTTTACTGTGTACTCGACCTCACACAGTAGTGTAGCTAGGACTTCTTCGTGCGGATGGCGCTCGTGAAGGACCGTATAGAGGGCGGTCTTCACGCACCTGACGAGGCGCTCCCATGCGCCCCCCATGAATGGCGCTGAGGGGGTGATGAAGCGCCATACGATGCCACGGCGACTCGCTTCTTCGGCGACGGCGTCTCGCATCTCTCGGTCGGCACCGTGCATGTTGGTGCCGTTGTCCGAGTAGATCTCTGCGGGGCAACCTCGGCGCGCTGCGAACCTGCGCAGCACCAAGATTGCGGAGTCGGCGCTCAGGCTGGCGGCGACCTCCAGATGTACAGCCCTGGAAGTGAGACATGTAAACAGTGCCACATAACGTTTGTGACGCTACGCGAGTTTAGCGTCACTTGTACACCCCCATCTGGTGTAGTCGCTCGCCAGTACACCGCTGTTGCGTAGGCCGCTTCACTGGCGTCCGTAAAGACATGTACTTGGAGTGTACAGGCGTGACTGTACCCGGGGTAACACCGCGGGATGCGTATCGACTTCAACTGTTCTAAATGCTGTATCCACGATGCCCATTGCACTCTGAGGCTTTCGTCAAACTTCTCGCCCCAATTTGTACCGAGTCGCCAGGCTTCCTGTAGTATCTGTTTAGCTCGAACAGTCACGGGCGATGCGAGGCCGAGTGGGTCGTATAGTGACATAACTATTTTCAACGCTTCTCGTTTGGTAGGCGCTTCGGTGCCGATGAGGCCGTCTGGAAGCCGTGCGAGTGTAAGGTTGAAGCTCAGCTCGTCCGTACTCATTTTCCACATCAAGCCGAGAATTTTCTCTTCTTGCCCCTTGCTGGCGAGGCCGACTGTCTCCTGGCGATGTTGACTTGGTTCTATTGCTTCGATGACGTTTCTAGAGTTCGATACCCATTTCGTGAGGTGAAAGTGCGCTTGTCTGTGTATGTCTCGCACCCGTGACGCTATGCTCGTCGCTACCTGTTCGTCCCTGAAGCTGTCCAGATAGTCATCCATGTAATGGTTATCTATGATGGCTTCTGCTGCTTCTGGGTACTCTTCTGCGTGCTTGCGAGCGTTCCAATTCTTCGCGAATATAGCTGTACACGGTGAGCTTGCCGCGCCGAGGATAATAGACTTCATACGGTATTCATGGGGCGGTCCCTCCCGTCGGTCACCTCTCCACAGGTAGCGCAGCGCGTCTCGGTCTTCTGGGCGTACTCTCACCTGCATAAACATCTCCGTTATATCAGCTAAGACGGCAACGCGGTGTCGACGGAACCTCATCAACACCCCCGGCAACGATTGTAGCAAGTCCGGTCCCGTGAGCAGGAAATCGTTGAGTGACACACCTCTGGTTTGGCGGCGGCGTCGTGAACTATACGAATCTTCTCAGGTTTCATGGGGTTGTGTGCATCGAAGTGAGGCAAGTACCAAGTCTTCCCTGGTGTACTATTCGTGGGAGCTTCTTCTGCGTATCCCTTTTCTATCAGCGAGTTCATCTGTTCTGTATATCTTGTTTTCAACTCTATGTTTCTATCTAATTTTTTCTCTGTGTGCGAGCCTCCTTGCCGCGTTCTCGTAACTATCTGGCATGACGATGTCTTCTTGTTTCTACAGAAGAGCCGTCTCTATATGTCTATCTTCTAACTGTTTCGTTTGTTTTTCTAACATATCTGTAGCCCGCTTCTCGGGGTCAGAGTTCGGTCGACGTGGGTTCACTATGAGCGATTCCAGAGCGAAATATTCTTTCAGTTGCGCTTCTATGTTTTCATCTGTAGCGGAGAGACCGTTGACGAAGTGTACGGTGTTTCCCAAGGTGCGTGAGCGTGCGCCGTGCAGCACCCATCCCAGCGACGTAAGCGACGCCACCGGTTGATCGTTGGGTCCTCTTCGTACTGCGTTCGCTATGAGCAGGTGCCAGTTGTCTTGACCTATTAGCACCTTCGGCACGCCTATGTCATACACCAGCTTCCTCTTGATGCCTTCGAGGTGTTTGCAGTCTATCAGGTCCTCTTCGGCGATCTTCTGCGGCGACAGGTGTAGGCTGGCTACGGTGCGCGCACACAAAGGCACTTGTTTGCTGTCGGCGCCGTCTCCTCGTATGTGTATGTCTACGCGTCGCGACGTTGGCATGTCGATCGACGTATCGCCTATGGCACGGATCGTAAACGGGTCCAGGTTCCCCTCCGCGCCGACTTTCTTGGCTATGTCTTTGTCTATGAGCGATACGGTGCTTCCGTCGTCGAGTAGGGCGAACGTAGACACCTCTCCCGCCGGTCCGACTATCTGCACTTGTACTACTGCACACGTAGCGAGTTCGGTAGCTTCTCGGTCAACACACGCACTAGCTCCGCATTGATGAGGTAGTGTTCTTTTTTCAACGCACGAAGTGTGACGACGCCGCTTCTAATCTTGCTCGCGAACGCGCATATGTCCTTAGGTGCTTCGCTACAGCGTGGCAGGGTCCTCAGCTTGTCCGTCTCTGCCTGTGCGATCGAGTCTGGTCGTCCGAACTGCAGCTCCAACTCCTTCATGATTTCATCCGGTCGCGCATGCCCAATCAGTTCAGAGCTAACTGTATCTAACGCTTTTCCCTTGAGACTTCTTCTCAGTCTCGCTGTATTCTCAACGTCGTTGAAGAAATTCTTGGTGGTGTCGTATATCGCCTTGAACGACAGCCACTCGGTGTGCGCGCCGCCGAACGTCGGTAGCGTCATGATGACTTTCGAAACCGCCGGGTGTGGTGCAATTATCGATGTGTCCGGTGGCTTCCTGTCGGCGAGCGCGACGATCGCGGAGGTGAGATCCGTAATGAACGGCTTCAGCGAATCACCTCTCTTTTGATGAACGTCCATCTTCTGTGAGGGCGGTCCATCTTCTTTATCTATCCCTCTTCTTAGTGGGCGCCGATATCACTATATCTATATCTTCAGGGCCGGGCTGGGGTTCCGGAGCCTCGTCCAACCACGAACGTACGTAATCTTGCTTGGACTGTCCATCCTCGTCGTAGTCATCGGAGTCCGCCTCCTCTTCAGCCTTCTGTAGTGATAACTGTGCTAACTGTAGTTTTATCTTCAAAACTTCTTCGCGGGCCAACAACACATTTCTATTGGAGCGTCCCGTAGCTGCTGAGCGTTGGTCGCGTTCCCTCGTTGGCTTCTTTCTATCTCTATTTTCTATTATACTATGTTGCGCTGTACAAACGCTCGATCTATCGGATGGGTGCAACGTCCTTTCCTTGCCGTCTTCATTTTTCCACTGCACCTCTGCTCGCCCCCTTGTGTCTTGAAGCGTGATGTTTCGTTCGTCCCTCCCCGCGGGGCCGGGGGGGGGCGGCGGTGGCGCGTCGCTCCCGACTATTGTCGACGGCGATCGCGGCGGCCTGTCGTGACGGACGACCGCGGCGGCTGGATTGCGGGCAGCGGTGGCGCGGGCGGGGGTACTGGAACTAGGCCCGGCGCCGGCCGCTCCCCCGGCGACCTCGGGAGCACGACCTCTTGAACACGTCGTAGGCATTCTTCTATCCAGCTCGATGCGACCAACAAATTTAACGGATGCCAGGAATCGAACCTTTGCTAGTCCGCTACAGTGCGCTGGTGGTGTGTTGCTGACGTGTTCCTACGACGATGTGTGTTCTTCTATATGTGTGGACTGTATGGCTTCGATGTATTGGGGCTTCAGAAATAAAACATCTTCATACGTTGAGAGCGATGCTGTTCAGGTGTTCGGTGCTTGATGGTTACATAGGTCACAAGATGGTGGTTGGGACGCCAACGAACTGGCCGAATACATGGTCGCTTAGGTACCTCGGAACTTTACCTTAACGACGACCATCGCACCGAACACGTGCACAGAGAATCTTGGTTTATTTTTAATTTTATATACAGTACGAATATCTATTTATATTAGGTACTACGATACATACATATGTGTTCTATACATCGTTAGATAGGTCTCATTAAGTTCTATCTATCGGTATACAATACCTAAACCTAACTACTAGCGTCACTGAGTTATTCCATAAAAACTCCCAAAAAATGCAGTCACACAAGGGCCTGCCCACTATATTTTCTATTGAAAAACTATTATATACTAAATTTATATATGTAATTTTGGTAGGCCGTTGTGTGCAACTATATGGGGCATCTCTTAAAACAAACACCATAAAAATATCTTTATTCAATTCGAATTCATTACATGAAAACCTATGATGCATAAGAAAAATTACAGAATTTCTTAAGTAAACACTATCGTACATAAACAAAGTTTATGATAAACATGCAAATGTTTATTATTATGTTTATTTTAAGTATATAAGGTAATAACTAGCAATAAGAAAGTATCTAGACATGATTTCAAACCTATACGAAGCTAAAAGGCACTTATAAAACTATAAAACGAATATGTAAACAAACAGCTGTTTTATCAAGTATTAGTTCTTATATGTTACAACTGATAACACTATTTATGATCGATATCTAGGTCCCTACAGTTAGCACAAGTTTTAGACTAATGTTCATGTACTATATAGTACTTTATATTAACGATTTAACTATTTATACTATTGTAGCTGTATTTTAACACTTTGACGCGTCCGGGAACCGAACCCGGTGTACCGCACGATTAGATAACACTGATTTTATACGATTTACACTCGCGGTTTCGAATACACTATTCACTGTGATAGTTTTTAATGTCTGTCGCGAACATGTACCATATTTGAAGCAAATAATATATTAATATTCTCTTTATTTTAACCTTTTCTCATAATGATATTTTACATTTCTATGTTATTTAGACATAACAAATATAAAAATATAAAATAAAATTACGGGGCTCACCGGTATCGGGTGCAGGGACCAAGCTACCGGTGGTTAGGGCTCCAGAGAGAGGAACCTCCTGACGATACGAGCCGTGGCCAGCAATACTGCCTTCTGTATAGAGGACTTAATCCAGCCGTCTAACGCGAGCCACTTGAGGTGGTGATCGAGGCTCTTGGCAATGAGACCATTAACTGACACGACTATCGGTAAAATGATCGCCGAGTTCACATCCCACATGTCGACAATCTCGAGAGCCAAATCCAAATATTTTATTTGTTTATCTTTCTCGGCTTTCACGAGATTCTCGTCATGGGGAATGGTGACATCGATGATCATTGCAAGGCGCTTAGATCGATCTATCACTACTATGTCTTGCTTGTTAGCCACAATAGTTCTATCAGTAATGATAGATCGATCCCAATACATGGTGGCACGACCATTTTCAATAACTGGATCGGGCATATACCTGTAGTACGGTATTTCAGAGTCGACAAGTTGGTACTTTAAGGCAAGTTGCTGGTGGACAATGCTGGCCACTTGGTTGTGTCTATGCAAATATTCGCCGTTGGCAAGACGAGAACAACCAGATACTATATGTCTGAGAGATTCACCAGGCTGGTGACATGCCCGACATATGTCAACCGTCCCATCCCTCAGGATATACTTCCAGTAGTTATTCGTCATGACAACCTTGTCCATAATCGCAAAGACAAAACCTTCTGTTTCGGCGAAAAGATAGCCAAAACGTAGCCAAGACACAGAAGCTGGTAAGTCTACATCGGGTCCATGCAGGGCCAGATAAAAACGTCCATGCAGCTCTTTACCTTTCCATACCTCCTTGCGCTCCTCAACACGGCAATTTTGCGCCTTGGCCAGACCCAGCGGGGTAAGCCCGTTGTCCACAGTGACCACATCACGGTGGACACCCGCGTCAGTGCTGAGAAAATATTCCCTGAGATTGCACACCTCGCGGTTATGGAGGGTCTTGGCACTTAAGAAGCCGCGACCCCCGCATTTCCGCGGGATGTACAATCTCATTACTGACGACCGCGGGTGATGCATCCGGTATGTAGTTAGTAGACAACGGACTTTTCTATCCAAGGCATCAAGTTCTGTTTGAGTCCACCTAAGTATGCCGAACGTAAGTATACTCCACATTAAAACTGTCATGGCCCAACCGTTACAGGCGCGCACCCTGTTGCCGCCTGATAAAAAACTATTTAAGATTTTTCTTAAACGGCCAAAGAAGCGCTCCTGCAACGTCTCAGCAATACCTAGTGTCTGCGACATACTATACATATCTTTGTAGGTTTCGGTTGCAGAGAGAGATCTAAGTTGTGTGAAATCTGAAAGTTCTATACCATCAGATTCCACAATCCTGCCCTTCTTTACATGCAAGACCGCACATTTATCTACACCGAACTCCATCTTGATAGACTTACTAAAGTTTTCAGTTACCTTTATTAACTCTGTCAACTGGAGGTCAGTGGAGGCAAATAGTTTTAAGTCATCCATGAAAAGAAGATGAGATATTACTTGACCTCTGCTGTGCAACCAATAGCCCTGAATTCTCGAGCAAAGTGCTAAGAGGATTCAGTGCTAGACAAAACCACAAGGGACTCAAGCTGTCACCTTGGAAGATCCCTCGTTGGATCTTAATAGGATCGCCGCATCCAAGAGTCCGTCGACATCCTGGATAGCGAAGAACCGTACTCCACTGCCCCATACATGTCTTCAGGAAAGTGCATAGAGTTGGATCAAATCCAACTCTAGCACTCTCAAGAGCCATGTATGTGGCACAGAGTCGTAGGCCTTCTTATAATCTATCCAGCATGTCGCTAGATCCTTTCGGCTACGGCGAACCTGTTGGCTAATGGTCATGTCTATAAGGAGTAGCTCTTTAGTACCACACGACCCACATTTACATCCATTTTGAGAACTGGACATGATTTTATTAGTATATATATGTTTGGCCAGTTTAGTTCTCAAAATGGATGTAAAAAGTTTATAGACCGTCGGTAGGCAGGTTATAGGTCTATAATTTTTTGGGTCCGTGGTACTTCCTGTTTTAAAGAGCAGGTGGGTAATACCAGTTGTTAAGAAAATTGGAAGCGTTCCTGATTCTAGAGATGATTGGAATTGGGACGCCAAACGAGCATGTGCACTACGCAGCCACTTCAACCAAAAGTTGTGCAATCCGTCCGGACCTGCCGCTTTCCAGTTTGGTAACGGACGGACTGCACAACTAACATCTGTAGCTGTAATAGCTACGGCATCCATATTAGGGATTGCCGCACATGATCGCTCAACATCCCTAAGCCAACCATCTTCCGTGTGGCTAACGGGGGTCGACCAGATGCTACTCCAGAAGGTATTTGTAGTTTCATTATCTAGTAGACTCCCATCATCCACACCTAGACCGGGACGCTCCCAATTTCTATACACCCACTTTTCATCCTTTTGGAATGTGCGATTCTGGGAATATCTGCCTATACGTTTTTTATAGCGTTTGATACGATTTGCCCACGCATAAATCTTCTGCTTCAGGAAGTTGATGCGTTCTGTGACCCGCGACGCGTATTCTCGTGGCCTAATACCCGTTCCTGCAAAGGCACGGGTCACAAAACGCATCACTCTCGGGCGAGTATTGCCCGACCTGAAGCAGATCAGCTTGCCAATGAGTGCCCTAGACTCAGTGATACGACGCTCAATCCTGCACTGCCAAGCCGGCACAGCATTATTTCGGGTAGCCATATCAATGTTGCTTTGTATGTTGACATTGGCTAACCGACATGCCGCTACAGCCGCACAGTACATAATTGAGTGTGTATCACTAATCACTGAGATTTTCACTATTGTCTAGGTATGTAGACAATAGTGAATCCTGGGCACACACCAGCGCCAAATTTTTCTTATGCGTGGGCAAAAGCGGCAGACGAGGCCTATTTACTAAGGCCTCGTAACGATATTCCCTGATGGCACATTCCAAAGTACTCCTTACATTATCCATGTACTGGGCACTTACCTGTATATCCCCACCATTCACTTCTTCAACACTTTGTGGCCTTAGTGTGTCAATTGTCACTGCCGTTACACATTCACGTGTGGAAGGAGGAATGGGAGGGTTACCTTGCAAGCCTGAGCGTAGCCTCTCAAGTGCATCGTCATCCAGCAAACGACAGCGCTGGATTGCGCGCACTTGATCCGACAGTCGCTGCGCCGAAACGTTGACGGCCGGTTCCAAGTCCTGAAACAGAGGGAACATGCGGTCACGGTACGCCGTAAGGATGGTACCCCCCTGTGTAGCCACATAATATGCCAGCATGACATTCTCATTCATGGATCTAGTCCACCTCATGCGGTGTACATCACCACCGGTAGCGGAGGCCCTGTTCGAGACCGATGAGCCTCGAGGTCCTAAGCCATTCGGTGGCAGGCCTCTCCCTCGCCGGCGGACAGGTGGTGGCGACGACGGCGGGGAGAAAAACTCGTCGCTAGATGCGCTCGACGCCTCAACACTCACCGGCGATGCTGTTGCTGGTGCCGGCGGCTGTGAGGCGGAGCTGAGTGACGAGTCCGGAGGTGTTAAGCGTGCTGCAGCTGCTTTCCTAGCTCTGGTCAACATTTATACCAACTTTTCTTGCTTTTATATTTGTTTTTGTTTGTAATGTTTGTTTTGACATATGGTGTCATCTTCACTGTATTTATCAAAGAGTATACAAATACTACGTAAGAAGAGGCGGATGTGCCATAGATCATGCGAGACTTTCAGAGTTGTATGAAACGTGCAGGGAAAACTCGTACCAACATAAAGATACTAATTGACATCGTTTTTATGTTGTCAGCATTGTCATATTCGTCAATATAGGGATGTACCCTCTAGTGATTAACGAAATATCGATATCGATAAAATTCGGTAAGAGAAATATAATTATGTTTCGACTAGAAATATACTTTTCCAACACAAATAAAAGATGTATTTAATATTTATATGTTTATTCAAACAAATTAGCCTATTCTATAAATATATTCTAGATTAGCGAAGAAAAATACGCAGAACTAAAAGATATATGTATGTACATGTAATGGAAAGTCTTTCAACATTTCTTCTGTAATAGGATTTAAAGAAATGTCTATAGGTACAAGGCACAGCTGTTTTTCTGACTTGAGTGCCCTTTTTTAAGTCTTTCGGCTTAAAATGCTTGCCACACACATAGTTCAACTAATGTAATTTTTCAATGGGCACATAAATCAAGTCTTGGTTTCCAGTTGCAGCTACCCATTTTTACATCTAGCAAGAAAAAAAAGAATAGAATTCTTAGTCCTTGTGTAAATTTTGAATTCATTTTATTAATTTCGACATAGGTATAACGGATTATCGATAACTGACAGGCATCACTATTGTTTACCTACAAAGTACTAGGTTATGAAATTTTAGAATATTTCCTAACTTTTTATGTTTCATTGAAATATATCACATTATATAACATTATAAATACTCATTGATTTTTATCTAGGGACATTTTGACATAAATACCCTTTTTTCATTGCTTGACCGGCATGTTGTTGTATGCCATATTTCGCACGTTATTTTGCTTGTTTTCATTGCGCTCCTTTCAATGCTAATCAAATAAATATAGTAACACTAACACTAGGAGTGTAAAATAACATTTATTTGGTATACACAAAGCAATTTTACAGTATGTTTTTTACGTCTTATAAACAAACTACATAACGCGGCAAAGTTCAATCTGGATAATGATGTGACAGTTGTGACATTTGACACAATTGACAGCCATGGCGGTGATGTACGTAAAACCCGTCTAACTTTGAAAGAATACTGTTCTAAGGGTACATAGTGAAGGATGCTATCTTCACGTTTAGACATATAATAGTAGCCATTAAAAAGATAGCACGTTTCATACTTTCGGTTTTTTCATAGGAACTTGCGCCAGGCTGGTATTTATCTAATATTATTTCTTAAATTTTAATGGCTTTTATATGTAAATCCGTATATTTATTCGGTATTGTTACTTCTTGTTGATAAATAAATATATAAATTGTATTGTAAAACTGTCATATAAATTAAAATAAAAATATGCAAGAAAATTTTGTTGTTGACTTTAAGGTGTTGCCAGGTTATTATATTATTATTATATTAGAAAAGTTCTAGGTGCTGGTTCCGTTTAAAACTTTCGATTTCGGATAACGCTGGATTATTATATTTAGTAAATGGATATAAATACATATGTTTATGTACAATAACTAAAATTTACTTATTTAAGCAGGCGCCGGTAGAATTAGACGGCTAAGCGGATGCTGATAATAACGTCCGCAGTTTTGGTGTCCAGCAGATTACATTATTTGCGATATTCGCACTATACCTACATGTTTACCGAATAAATAATATACCTAACATACCGAATCTTGCAACGGCACAAACACCCTCCTTGAACGGTGAGTTTGTGGGAGAGGGACAGGGTAGTAGGGTCAATCCAGGTAGGCTATTCGTGCGGAGACAAAAAGTGCGTAATCGTAGGTCAGTATCTGAAAGAGCCCGCGTCTGTAAGGTGCATCTTTTGAGATTAGGTCGCCTATATCTGCAAGTTAGATGGGACCATACAAAGTGGTGGATAAAGATATAGGTACCTAAAACTGACATTAGGCGGTTGAGGAGTCGAGATTCTATAGCTCCCACATAATTATAAAATTAAACTGCTTAACTTTGAAATCAATGCAGCCATCAAGTTAGGTACTTAATTATTTTAGTACCTAGGCCTACCTAGGTACTAAAATAATTAAGTACCTATACTAGGTACTTGTTCTAGCCCCCAACTCAACTTAGTGGTGCATTTATTTTTGAATGGTTGAGGGAAATCCGCTTATACAGTTCGAGCCCAAAAGTAGCACCAACAGCCAGCACGTTCCAATACAAAAGAAAATGAAGGCTGGTCCACGAACAAGTTTCTTTGACATTTTGAAACTTGATGGAAATTGTTAAACGTGTGGACCGCAAATCTCTTCGATGACATCAAATACACTGTAATTTTACTCTAAGCAAGCCTTCGAGCCTGACTCGATCGAGTAAAACTGTATGTGAGTATGGACCTTTATCTAGAATGGTGCAGAGAATGAAAGAAGGTGTATTGTAGAAGTGAGTGAAGAAAAAACAATAAAAATACATACATTTGATAAGAACATATTAATAATTAAGTATACAAAATGTATAGTAATGATACATAACTAAATAAAATAATATTAAATATATACATATACTAAAAACATGTTACGTCTGCCGCATGCACACAGTGGGCTCATGTAGCTACCAATTGGGTACCAGGTGGTCGGCGGGGACGAGGACGTCCTAAACGGAGATGGCGGAATGACCTAGACGCTTTTGAGGGCGACTGGCCAGAGATTACAAAGCACAGAGATTAGTGGAAATCCAAGGGAGAGGCCTTTGCTCAGCAGTGGGACAATACAGGCTAATTAAAATATATATTTATATATATAGATACTAAATATATACATACATAAACATATTATTACTTCTGCCAACTTATCCAACAACAGCTGTTTCACTCTGGATTTAAAGCGATCCTTTGTAGTAGCCATCCTGATTTCTAGAGGTGAGAATGTGAATTAAATGAGTAAGGAATTGGATACGAGGGTCAAACTGAAAGTTCTTAGAACTGGCCACTTATAAACAATATAATAAAAAAAATATTCTAAAATTTGAAAATAGAACTCTTTGCCAATATTACTGAGTATATACATATTTCATTCATTTGTCATTTGTTTTACGATTTGGCAGCAAATTGAAAATTGTCTGTGTCACGTCAACATGAATTTAACACGAGAAAATTTTCGTGCAATGATTTTTTTATGACTTTCGATGTCATTTAAGTCAACAAGAAAGTTATGATAGACTACGATTGGCCTTTCACGATGAAGCCCCATCTCGTGCGACTGTTTACAACTGGTTTAATGAGTTTAAACGTGGTCGCACTAATCTCACTGATGATGTACGTGAGGGACGGCCTTCTACGGCGACGACTGAAAATAACATCTGTGTTGTGCGGCGTATGATAGAGACTGACAAAAGAGTGACCTATCAGCAGATTCGGACAAGCTTAGGCATCGGTATGAGTCAAGTGCACAAAATCCTCCACGAACATTTAGCGGTCAGGAAGCTTTGCGCCCGGTGGATACCTCATAATTTGACTAAGGCTCAAAAACTCCATCGTGTGGATTGGTGCCGTAAAATGATTGAAAGATTTAACGGAGGTGACTCAAATGCTGTGTTCGACATACTAACAGGTGACGAAAGCTGGATTTACTGTTATGATCCTGAAACCAAAAGACAATCTGCTCAGTGGGTGTTTCCTTTCGAGGAGTTGCCAACTAAAGTGAAGAGAGATCGAAGTGCGGGAAAAAAAATGGTGGCCTCGTTCTTTGGAAGGATAGGTCATTTCGCAACAATTGTGTTAGAGGATCAAAAAACAGTTTCTGCAGAATGGTACACTACCAATTGTTTGCCACTTGTCTTGGAAAAAGTTCGAGAGAAACGACCTCGCAGTAGGATCCTCCTTCACCACGACAACGCCTCGTCGCACACCGCCAAGCGAACGATCGACTATTTGGCGACATCAAACGTTGAATTATTGGGTCACCCGCCGTATAGCCCCGACCTCGCGCCTTGTGATTTTTATTTATTTCCAAAAATTAAAGAAAAACTTAAAGGAAAGCGGTTTATGAATGCTGAATAAGCGGTGGCTGCGTATCGCGATGCCATTGAAGAGACCCCTAAGGACGAGTGGGCAAAGTGCTTTTCCCAGTGGTTCCATCGCATGCAGCGGTGTATTGACGTCAATGGACAATATTTTGAAAAGATATAATAAAACTAATAACTGGCTAATGTAATCAGTTTTTGATTTTCTAAGAACTTTCAGTTTGACCCTCGTATAATCTCAATATTTTTTGTTTAGATATGCCGAGCCCCCGGTGGGTGCCCGCAGGTTCCAGCGGGCGGTGCGGCGCTACCTGGCCGGGGAGATGATGGCCCTGCACCAGTGCCAGCCGTGCCCTCAGCGCGACCCCTACGTGCCGCAGAGAATCATCGGCGATGAGGACTGCCTGTGCCTCAATGTTTATGCGCCTAAGATGCCTGCAGAGGTACAAGGTAAGGAATATTTCACTGGATGGTTTAATCTGCATAAACATACAATATTTTTAATAACTATAACTTCTTACTTTGAAGAACTTCTTACTGCTTACGCTTGGCACAGTGGCTTGACCTTTAAGACTTCCTACTTTCAGAGCAGTGATTGATAGTAATCACTGCGCGAAATAAGCGCAATAAACGAATAGCTCAAATCTTGCTCCACAGTGCCTCTACCACGAGTTTATCCATTTTTCACCAGCAGATTTCACCTACATTCAACAGACGTTCGATGCTAGGGAGAGCAAGCAGAACAATCTCTCTTCCTACTTCATTCAAGCTTATATTGTGTACAATGAGATTTCAAGTGGAACTTCGTTATACAATACGAGTACTCACGTTAAATTCACGTTGTCTGCATTACAGGTAGTCCTGTGGTGTTCTTCATTCACGGCGGCGACTACAGGTCGGGCTCGACTGTCACGTACGGCGTAAGTGTTTAAAAATCAAATTTCGTGAGCTAGCAATTTCGAAGTAGAATATCTGGAGAGTATCGTGCTTCTAAATATACCTACCTATTACTTATTTTAGGGGCAACACTTAGTCAAGCAGGATACAATCCTGGTGACTGCACAGTATCGGTTAGGATCGCTCGGTTACCTCAGCACTGGGCAGAAGGACGCCAGCGGCAACCTCGGCCTGTTTGACTTGCTCTCGGCTATGATCTGGGTAAGACATTTTTTTTGGTAAGGTAACCTATTTAGATAAAGCCTTATAGTGATTAAGTCATACTACTGAGTTAGTCTAATTGAACAGTAATAGAGATGTTCGTGAGGAAACTTTTCTGTCTGGTGTGATAGGTCTACCATATCTCACACGTAGACATAAATATCAGCTCAGTTATAAATGCATTATGCCTAATTGCGACAGATTCGTTTTAAAAATATTTGGCAATATTTTTAAAAAGAAAGACCGAGTGTGGCTACAGGTGCCGTTACCTGTCCGCCTGGGCGGCCTCGGCGTTCGCAAAATTTACGATCTAAGTTTAACAGCATTCATATCCTCGGTCCACGGCACTGCAGATTTGACCAGGAAAGTCTTAACACCTATACTGGTCCATTCTGAGGTGCCGTGTAAGATCGATGCCGTGAATTGCCCGTTTGCTGGCTGTGGGAGAATGGGAATCGGGTCTCTGGCTTCAGGCACTGCCATCGTCCAACATAGGTACTATGTTGGACGATACGACTTACCAGATAGCTGCTTGCCTCCGTTTAGGTGTATCATGTGTTTCTCCCCATCGCTGTAACTATGGAAAAAGCTGTCGGCAGCCTTTGTCACCATGACTTATCATGCAGCAGGAGCGCAGGTCGTATATTATCACGACACGCCAATCTCAATGACATACTTCGCTGGGCTCTTGTCACCGCTGGAGTTTCAGCCCGAGTTGAACCTTCGGGGCTGGCTTTTTCTTCTGTATATATTTCTTAAGATAGTATTTTAAGATTTAAAAGTTAAGATTTAGAATTTAAGTTGTAATATATACCTATATAATATTATTTACCATAAAAACAAATGAAAATTATCTTTATTTTAGTAATATATAAATACTGCTGCACATCGAGGCATTGGCGCTCACACCACATACAAAATGTACGACAACGAGGATTTTTCTTGAATTGTTCACAGATTAAAGACTACATCCAATTCTTCGGTGGTGACCCGAAGCGTATAGTAGTGATGGGTCAAGGTTCCGGCGCCAGCGCAGCATGCCTCCTAGCCATGTCTCCCGAAGGCCGCAGTGCTAGCAGCGTGGCGGCGCTCTCAGGCACGCCGCTGTCACCGGGAGCCGTCAGAACAGACCCGGCTAAACACGCTGAGGAGGTCGCAGAACGTACTGGATGTCCTAAAGCACCGGCAGAAAGCCTAATGATGTGTTTGCGACAACTGCCGAAGGAGAAGATTGTATTGGTATGATTATATGCTTTAATGATTCTCCAAATATTTTGAATATTATTCACAGTCATGCTTAGAATACATCTCTATTTTTCTACGATTAGGAGTGTAATGATTTTAAATGAGTGTAACTTTGATGTTTTTTTTTTCACCCTTAACTTCTAAGTGACTAAACTGATTTAACTGTAGGTATTGGTTATCATTAGAATCCTACATGCATAACTATTTCTTGTGAGAGGTATTTTCTTGGCCGAACGTAATACATAATGTCTTCGTGTTTACAGGCTGATGAAGAGCTGAATGTCGATATGGTGGATACACAGAAATTCTTGGACGAGTTGGCGGGACGATCTGGTAACTTTATTTTACAACTAGCTGTGCCCGCGGCTTCGCCCGCGTGGAAGTCGGTATTCTTTAAATATCCCTTTCTGTGGCCTTGATAATGTAAAATAACATAATGATCGGTTGATGAAACTCACACTCATATATAAGTTTCTTACTTACTGTATTAGAAAAGTAGTAACCTTTACCTACCTGCCACCTAAATTCTTAGCTCTTTCTTTTGATAAATATTATCTGGCCGGATTACATAACTATTAGTTAATTTGAATCTTTGCACTCAAAAAGTAACACTCGAATAGTAAGTATACGAATTATACGATGCTCTACTATGTAATATAAGTTGTTATAATGATGTGCAAAATAATAGTTTTAAATAATACCCCTAGATGGCACCACTGGCAAAATTAAAAGTCGGTGTTAAGATCCAGCGCTGACAATATAAATATGAGAAAATAAGTTAAAACTTTTTTACTCAAAATGAGTCCGAATCACTTGATAACTTAATGTGGATGTAATTATATTTTAAATTGCGGTAACTTTTGAACGAATAAACGGATTCTGATAAACTAAAGATTAATGTTAACCAAAGACACAAACTATGCGTTTGTCTCTATCTCAATACAAACAATTTTTATTTTATTTTTATTTTATTATATAAGCACACCAACAGTATAATTACATAAATCTTAAACACAGCTTTCTTAAATCTAAATTAGTTGTAACTACACATTTAACAGGCATGCATAGCTTTTAGGTAATAGTGTCTATTTACTACACAGGATTACATGCGTGCTATATTAAATGAAATTTATAAAAGGAACTATACAAACTAGAAGAAAAAAAATAAAAAACATGAAATCTATTAAAATTAAATTAAACATATTACAAAAAAAAAACATAAACATAATATAAGTAACAAGACCTTACTGTAGCAGGAAATGCCTATATGGTCTAAGCTCCATAGCAAAGATGTCAATCGAACTGTTAGTTTTCACCACTCTCTCATTATATAAACGAGCCTTACGCGTCAGAGGACTGTTATAACTACTATTTAAGGTGCACATAGGTGCTTCAAATAAACGCGGATGGCGCATGACGCGCTGGTTAATTTTGAATTTGAAATTTTGAATTAATGGGGCATCTATACAGCCTCTGATAATTTTATGAAGTATTAACAAGTCCGAAATGTCACGCCTTTCCTTTAAACTTCTTATTTCATAATGGAGTAACCTATCGTTATAAGCAGGAATTGACTTTCGAAGCCCATTTCTAACTGTTAAGTGTCTCACAAAACGAGCTTGAATTGATTCAATAGAGTCACTGTACGTGGAATAAAAGGGTGACCATATGGTAGAGCAATATTCCAGTGTACACCTCACTAAGGCATTGTATAATAAAATGATGCTGTTGTTGTTGTTGCTGTTGTTGTTGCTGTAATTTAGTGTGTTGTGAGCAAGTTGGCAATTTTTTAGAACCGCTAATAATGGTGGTTAATATAGCATATAGCACAATAGCACAGCACTCTAATTTTATTTCGCATCTAATAGCAAGTTCGTTCGGCTCTCGTTCGTGCTATAAAATAGCATATAGAATCAAATATCGCGCCGACGCGACGGCACATCGCACTTCGCACGTTCGCAGCGCTGCGAATTGCGATATTTGCGATCAGTCTTCGCGTGCTAACGCGAGCAGCCAGACGTGAACTTACGTAGCGTGCGAATTTTAGCTGTTCGACGGCTCGCGCGATTTAAGTAGGCATATAAGTACGCGAGTTATTTTACGTTCTCAAAAGTTAAGTGTTTTGTGTTTGATTAAAAAAAACTGTGATAGGACACGTAATACTGTGTATCTATGAATGATCTGTGTAACATGTGTGTTAAAATGATTTAAATAACTCAATATAATTGTATACAGTCCTAAGTCTGAAAAGTATGAAGGAAAATTAATTGACTTATTTATTATTAATTAGTTGGTTAATATTAGTTTGTTGTGCATAATGATTACATTTTATACTTAGAAGAAATGTACAAATATGTATATGTATTGTTTATTCATGTGTAACATTACAGTTGACCATGTTATCTGCCCCACGCGTTAAGTCTTCAGACTCGTTAGGCAAAGAGCATGTTTGTCGACGCTATATTAACCTATGTTCAAATATGGATAGCGCGACAGCGCGCTAAACCGTACATGTGCTAAAACTAGCGGTCACACGAAGGGTGTTGACGCTTCGGACGTTAGCATGCTATATTATAGCATTTTTAATAGCATGCTAATAACATTTAGCATATAGTTCATAGCATGCGATTGATAAATAGCAGATTCGAACATCATTAACCGCTAAAATAATAATTTTAAATAATACCCCTAGATGGCACCACTGGCAAAATTAAGGCTGGTTTTAGTCTTACGCTGACGGCACGCGCACCGTCAGCGCTGATGGCCGAGATATATGAACTTCTAGGAAGCGTTTTTGAATGACGCGTAGCTATTAGCGCGCACGGTGGTCAGCGCTGATAGCTACGCAGCCCTACGCGTCGCGCGTCGGCCCCGCGTAGCTGACGATCGCTCGAGCGCCTCTGCTTTCAGTGAGCGTTTTAGTGTCGAGCGCAGCAGATGTCATCAACGCGTACAGTCATGGCGAATCGCGAAGTGGATACAGGTCGAGTTATCGATGAGTCGTTCAATCGGTGATATAGGCACGATTCGTAGGCTGCAATGGACCAGTTTATCCTGTATCTTTGCCAGTAATTCGTCGAAAGTTCTATTTGACATTCGAAAGTAATTAAGGAATTTAGTTTTGTCAGCCCTCAAAGTGCCATATAACAAGACAAACGCAACGGCTCTCTGCTCAATCAGTGGATGAACATGGAGTCTTCGTCGTCGCCAATTTTAATTTTTTTGGGATAGGTAGTATAAAGCAGCAATAATTAATACACGCCGCATTTTGATCGTCGACCGTACAGTAAGGCGGTCAGTACGATATTAAAACGAGCCACGCTGAGCCTCAGCGCTGACAAACTACGCGCTGAGCTATGAGCGCTGACGGTCAGCGTGAGACTAAAATCAGCCTAAAAGTCGGTGTTAAGATCCCGCGCTGACAATATAAATATTAGAAAAGAAGTTTAAATAAGTTTTTGCCCAAATTGAATCCGAATCACTTAATAGCCATTGCGGGTATAATTATGTAGATTTAAAATTGCGATAACTTTTGATAGAATAAACGAATTCTGATAAACTAAAGATTAATGTTAACCAAAGACACAAACTATGCGTTTGTCACTATCTCGATACAAATAATTTAATGTGTTGCTTGAATTCAAGTCTACTAAATATATTGAATGACACTGCTAGGCTCCCATAGGTGATAGCGTAATGATTGTTGTCCCAGATTGTAATCGGCTCTTCAGACAATATATTGGTGAAAACCGCATCAAAATCCGTTCACTGGTTATTGCGTGATGATTTAACAAACATACAGACAGACAGACAGACAGACAATAATTCCAAAAAAAATTGTTTTGTGTTCTATATCGATAACATGTCTCAATCCAATTGAAATTTCGCAAAAGTATTCAATGTACAGACAAAGTGCTCTTTGAGCTTTATTATAGTATAGATTTATACCAACATTGCCTACTGCCATGTGTGCCATACTATTAGCAAAAAGCATTGAATTCTGCTACTACTAAATACGTTCAAAGAGATCTCCCGGCAACGCAGTAATGGTGAAAAATAAAATTGAAAAGCAAAAGTGCCTCATCATCCTTTAATTGCATCTACGGCAAAACGTTGTTCGTAGTAAATTTGATGCTCATTCATCTTAAATCATAATGAGATCAATATTTGAACTGACTACGCGGATAAGGCGTAGTGGTTTAAGCCATTTCCTTGCCATACTTATAACATGGCGCTAGATGTCAAGGATCCGATTACCACACGTGACTACACTTCGTGCGTTCACAAACTCTTACTGCTTGTGTGGGCTTTACAAGGGCTTCCTTATCTTACGCTGATGTCCTGCTAGGTGCTGGACCCAGAGTGGAAGGCGAGGACGACTCGCGAGGTCTGCCGCCGCTAGTGGCCGAGGCGCCGGCCGAGTCGCTCAAGAAGAGACAGAAGCGTGTGCCGCTGCTTATTGGAGTCAACTCTGCTGAAACTGCCCGCGCTGTGTATGGTGAGGGGTTTATAACCTTTCTTTACCACGGTTTCCGTGTTTGTGCGGCGACCATGCAGAGGATCTCTGGGTTTGATCTACCAATTTTAAAATTATGTTTATTACATTGTTACCTAATTGATGTTGCCCTTTGCCCCGTGAGAAATCAATAAGCATTGGTAACATGAATATTTTTCTTTTCAGGTAAATTCAACAAATTCCTGACAAATCAACTCGACAATGTGAAATACTTTGTCCAGAAGGAAATCGTGGGTGGTCTACAGAGTTTGGTGGGTGACGTCGCCGGTTTGAAGCCGTTCGCTAGCGAGGAGGAACAAATTCTGCCCATCAATCAGTATTACACCTCTGCTTTGAATCTGTCATTTGCCTTGGCCAACAATAGTATTGAGCAACTCGCAAATATTGCAGAAGCTACAGGTAACCTGATTAACTCTTTAGTGAACCTGATTGCAACTAGGATAAAGAGCATATCGTACGTGTTACCCACATATTTTTAAACAAAAGTTATGTTGTTTGTAGGTGACGCTCTGTTCAATCTGCCAGCTGTCCAGAGCGTCCAACAATGGAGTTCCGGCGGCAAAGCCTTTTTGTACAGTTTCGAGCACACTGGTAATCTCACCAAAGGATGGCATTTCTTGCCCGGGGGCCCGCTAGCAGGTAGTTTTAATTTATTTTGATTATAAATTAAACAAGGCTAATATATACTCACTTATAAAGGAGCATTTTAAATCTTTTTACAGAAAAGGGCACTGAGGGACCAGTAGAGATACCAAAAAAAGTACAAGGGCCTTCTCACGGTGATGAGTTGGCGTACATCTTCGAGCCTTTGGACCCCGATGGCCAACCGATGGACGACGAAGTGTCCGCTTCTGACGCCCACGTCAGGAACAACTTTGTTGGACTCATTGCCAAGTTTGCTCATGGAGTGGACGACGTTGAGTCCGCAAACAAAACTGGCTACAGTGGAATCAACTTCAACTTCAGTTCTTTGCTGCCTAGCTCAGATGGCAAAATCAACCAATTCCTGAAAATCGGAGATGTGATAACGGTTGACAAAAACTTCAGGTAAGTTCTGTTCCATGGAGATATAATTATATTTACTACTCAAGGGATGAAAAAAAGACAATAAGTAATATCTTGTTCCCCCTACAATGTCTACCTACAATGTAGACACGTGATTAATTAATAATGCAAAATGTCCTGTCAATCGCTTAATTAAGTGAAGATAGAATTATATTTACTACTCAAGGAATGAAAAAAATACAATAAGTAATATCTTGTTCCCCCGACAATGTCTACCTACAATGTAGGTACGTGATTAATTAACTATGCAAAATGTCCTGTCAATTGCTTAATTAAGTGAAGATAGAATTATATTTACTACTCAAGGGATGAAAAAAAGACAATAAGTAATATCTTGTTCCCCCGACAATGTCTACCTACAATGTAGGTACGTGATTAATTAATTATGCAAAATGTCCTGTCAATCGCTTAATTAAGTGAAGATAGAATTATATTTACTACTCAAGGGATGAAAAAAAGACAATAAGTAATATCTTGTTCCCCCGACAACGTCTACCTACAATGTAGGTACGTGATTAATTAATTATTCAAAATGTCCTGTCAATCGCTTAATTAAGTGAAGATAGAATTATATTTACTACTCAAGGGATGAAAAAAGACAATAAGTAATATCTTGTTCCCCCGACAATGTCTACCTACAATGTAGGTACGTGATTAATTAATTATGCAAAATGTCCTGTCAATCGCTTAATTAAGTGAAGATAGAATTATATTTACTACTCAAGGGATGAAAAAAGACAATAAGTAATATCTTGTTCCCCCGACAATGTCTACCTACAATGTAGGTACGTGATTAATTAATTATGCAAAATGTCCTGTCAATCGCTTAATTAAGTGAAGATAGAATTATATTTACTACTCAAGGGATGAAAAAAGACAATAAGTAATATCTTGTTCCCCCGACAATGTCTACCTACAATGTAGGTACGTGATTAATTAATTATGCAAAATGTCCTGTCAATCGCTTAATTAAGTGAAGATAGAATTATATTTACTACTCAAGGGATGAAAAAAGACAATAAGTAATATCTTGTTCCCCCGACAACGTCTACCTATAATGTAGGTACGTGATTAATTAATTATGCAAAATGTCCTGTCAATCGCTTAATTAAGTGAAGATAGAATTATATTTACTACTCAAGGGATGAAAAAAAGACAATAAGTAATATCTTGTTCCCCCGACAATGTCTACCTACAATGTAGGTACGTGATTAATTAATTATGAAAAATATCCTGTCAATCGCTTAATTAAGCGATTAAGACGTGAAGCCGTAACATTTGTACAAACTCATAACATTCGCATTTATACTTAGTTAGCATTCAAAAGTCACCTTTTGATATTTTATTATAATCAGAGAATAAACAATTCATTAGTTTCATACACAACAGGAGGCACTTTACTGTATTCCTAATCTTTCCTTATGATTAATTTTACAGAGTATGCCAGCTTGGACTCTGGGGCAACGGATTCGATGCTGTAACGAAGAGCTTATGTGACGGCTTCTACAAAAATATACTGAAAAATCCATTGGGATCGGTTGGGGATACATTAAATGATCCGCTTGGCGCCATCAGTAATAACCCCCTTGGCGAGGTCGTTGGTAATTTAGCAACAACAGTTGGGTCAACAGGACCGCCAGGTCACCACCCACACCGGGGTAATCACGAGGGCCACAGACATCATGGACCACATCATGGCCCTCACCGATTTCCCCATTTTAGGCCTAGATAGATAGATAGATAAATCTTTATTGTGCAAATACAGTTGGTACAAATTAGGTATAATAGCTTAAATGTAGGTATACAAATAGTAAATGCTCAAAGGCGGCCTTATCGCAAAGTGCGATCTCTTCCAGGCAACCTTCGGATGGACAGACTGAAAGAGACAAGTTTGATGGTGTAGTGATCAGAAATATATATTAAATTCAATTCAATTTATTAATCATAAAACACAGATACATTAAAATATTATTTTGATATAAAATCAAACTTAAGGCTAAGCGGTTTATTAATAAATTAGAAAGAACACCACTCCTGTACTAGTTAGAAATCGATGGTTAGAAAACTGTATCACAGTAAGTGAGTTCTCCCTTTACAAATTCTTCTTTTGTATTTTAACAATACCACAAAATAATTATAATATTCGTAAACAAAAATAAAAAGGTAAAACATTAAAATGAGTTTCTAATTAATAGGTACATACCTACATATAACATTGACGCATTTATTAAATATAATAATTATATGGACACGAACAGTTGATTAAATAGAATATACATACATGTGTAGGTATGTTATGACTTCTGTGTTATTACATATTTTTTTTAAATGACGTCTCCTGCATTAGGACTAAATCCTGTGTCGCGGGGGACTTTACAAACATACAACCAACGGACACAATGAACACCCAGACTCGAAACAACAATTTATAAATCACACAAAGTGTTGTCTCGTGTGGGGATCAAACCCACAACACTTCGGCGCAGTGTCAAGCGGTGAAGCGGCCGCTTAAACCACTACGCCAACCGTGCAGTCAATTGCTAGGCATAACATAAAATAAAACTAATTGTTTAACTAAACTATCCTAAACTATAAAAAAAAAACAAAATTAGAAATAATACGTATGAAAAGAAAAGTAAATAAAAAAATAAAAATAAAATATTGCCAACTACGACGCGACGTGTCAAAACATTCCTCCGCAACGCTGTTGAGCGGTAGCGTGCCCAGAAGGCTGGCAGCATTGCCACGTTGAATGGCAATGCTCATTCTCTCAGCGAGATATAAACCAGCCCTCTGGTCACGGGAAATGTCGATCAGCCTTCTGGCGATTTCTTTATATACTGCGCGTGCACTAGGGCCCCATAGCCCCAGCGTTTCGACCCCAAACGGCTCAAAAACGGAATTCATCATCATCAGCCTTTAACAGTCCATTGCTGGACTAGGCCTCTCCTTTGAAAGGAGGAATTGGCCTACTATACCACGCTGGCCAAACGGGTTGATAAAGGGTTTGTATCAAGTTTTCCTTCTCTTACAGTGCCATTCTATGTGTAATATGCTCCCTCTGTCGGCTCTTACGACACCCATGGGTGGTGAAAATCCGTATTCTTAATCCGTCACCAAACGGACTAAAAAAAACGTAATTATGCGGAAAGTTGCGTCCATCGTCCAACATAGGAACTATGTTGGACGATGCCATAACTTGAACGATGCTTGAAGCCATAACCCCGATTCCCACTCTCCAACAGCCAACAAACGGGCGCGCTCTGCAACACTAGATGCAGTATTTAAAAGACAATCTTTCATCTTGCTACAGATCGGCCCGTCCCATTGTCTCCGAGAGAATAGATGCTGGGGTAAGTCAGAGCTCGGGCAAGTCATTTTCCAAGCGTTAATGGCATCAGTCATGCACGGCACCTCAAAATTAACCAGTCAATTTTTCTGGTCAATTCCTTAGTGCCGTGAACCGAGGCCACGAACGCTGGTAGACTTACATCGGTAATTTTGCGAACACCGAGGCCGCCCAAGCGAACTGGCAAAGTTGCTTGAAGCCAAACTCGGTCGTTCATGTCAAGATTTAGAATTTTGCTCAACGTGGGCCGAATAACATTATCTATGTTTTCCAAAAGGGTTGAATGTTTCCAAAAAGGAGAGGATCGCAAGTAATATGTAAATTTTGGAACGAAAAGACAGTACCTAATAATTGTGCATGCCGAATGAATATTAATTTTGTATAGCCGTTTTGAGGTTTCACAGAAATGTTGTACTTTTTCATTTATAAAAGTTCCAAAAGCTTCGTCGAAAATGGGGGACCCAAGGAGGCGGAATGAGCATTTATTGATGATTTTAATACTTAGCGCCAAAGAATTAAATTTTGATAAAATCGAAAGGTTATCCAAATCGTATTGTCATTAATTTAAAGGAGAATGGGCAAAATGGTACCCGGCTCCAATAGATATGATTTTAGTGTTGTTTAAAAGGTCTTACCAAGAGGAACAATATTTACTATGGCCGCCAGTCTCAAATCTCATTGCGTTCGGAGATAAACGACAGTCTTACTAACTAATAAAAACCCTGTTCCTTCAGTTCCCCTTTGCGTTCCAGGGCCACGGTAACCTGTTTAGACAGTCCCGTGTCTCCGGCGATAAACATACATATACGAGTAGGTATATTAGGTATCTACCACTTATCTGTGTAAGAAAATAAGTACCAAGGTATTATTTTCTGCATTTCTGTTCATGTTTTCTATTAATAACGGGTTTACGTAAGACTTTGCCATGCACCCCTCCTTCGCAGACGAATTCGTCAATATCATAAGGCAGAAAATAGATACTCCGAATCTTCTGCATATGCATAAAGAGAGAAAACTACTTAATCACAGAAGAGTAGATTTTCAGAGGATGAAAGCAAGCCAGATAGAAAACTTTCCTTCAATGACGGAAGTGGATATAATTCTACTAGCGCTAGGTACATACCAACTCAAGCTGGCAACATATTACTGTGCCGTGCATTTATCAAATGGTCTGTATATTATAATTGAAACGTACAGGGAGGGAGCACTTGAAGATCTGCCTGACTATGGCATACACGAAGGTACCTGGCTTTGGGTGGACGAATCCAGTCGCGACATGGCCGTATAAAAACATATTTTTGTTACATATTGATCAACAGTGCAAATAATATTGTCCAACAGTATTGCACATGTTTAACCGGGTGACGTACGATGGGCACTTGTGCACATATAGTGTCCATCGTATGGTACCTAGGCTATGCGAGGCATACGGGAGACTCTAGCCCTTGTGGCGCCCGTGTGCAACCAGTACCCTGGCGAACTCTAGTCTAGTAGGAGCGGGGTCAAAATGGCATAAGTACTAACAGTTATACAGGGTGTTCACAAAGGTTTTTTTTAAACTGTGACACCTACTCATGATAATACTGAACAACTTTCTCCAAGGAAGCCATGGTCAATTCTCAAAAAAAATTTGGACTTAGTATGGAGATCGATCAGCTGATTGACCAAGTCTCCATACAAAGTCAAAATTTTTTTTTGAGAATTGACCATGCGTTCCTTGAGGAAAGTTGTTCAGTGTCATGAGTAGAAGCCACAGTTTAAAAAAAGTGCATACCTTTGTTAAGACCCTATATTTTCAATCGGAAATTCGTATGCAAATGGTGCAATTTAAAATTATGTCGGGAAGCAAAATATTTTTATGGGAAGGAAAGGGTTTTAAGAATGGAAACTACTTATAGTAACATCTGTTATGTTACTATAAGTAGTTTCCATTCTTAAAACCCTTTCCTTCCCATAAAAATATTTTTCGAGCTTTTGCATTAGCGAAATCTTTAATAATGTCACTAACTTCAATTTTGATTTCGTGTTCAATACTTATAATATGGGTACTAGATAATGGATAAACAGACATATATATACTTCTTTTTTTGTAAATAGATACATATAATATATAGAAACACCCAGACCAAGACAAACATCCATGTTCATGCACACAAATGTTTGACTTGTGCGGAAATCGAACCTGCGACCTTCGGCGTAGCAGCCGCGGCACCAACTGGTCGTCAATATAGTATATAAAAATAGACATAGAAATAGAGTTTTTTTTAATGCTAATAGGCGGCAAACGAGCAGACGGATTGCCTGATGGTAAGCAATTACCGCCGCTCATGGACACAAGCAACACCACAGGAGTCACAAGTATGTTGCCGCCCCTTGGGGTTGGGAAGGAAGGGATAGGATAAGGATTGGGATCAGGGAGAAGGAATAGGGGATAGGGCCTCCGGCACTCTCATTGACCGAACGAAACGCAACAGTTTAGGTACAGTTACTTTACGTCGATTTTCTGTGAGAGGGTAGTACTTCCCCGGTCGAATCGGCCCATTTATGCTGAAATCAGCAAGGCTCTACTACCTAGACGAGACCTGCCCGTCCAGCATACGCACCACGAGAAAACTATCTCTACACGTTTACTCGTGTTTATGACGATTATCTCTATTAACTCGCTGACTCTAACATGCTTACACACACGATTCGACTCGTTATGTCAAATGTAGCTATAATAGTCGTTTTTACTTATCTGTGGCATTTCTCTCGACGAATCCTAACATGACGGCCCAATATTACTCGATTACGACAAATTGTGACAACTAAACTAGAAATAATAGTCGTCATGCTTTCATACGACGAGAACTACACGAGCAACTAAAAATATTTCTTTAAAACAACAAAGAAAATGGCAGTCCCTTATTATAATTATTTAATAACCTTATATGCTTATATGAAGAGCGCCACGCGAGAAAATATAACAAAACCAATGGCTGTTTCTCATAGAAAGGCTTGCCACGGATCTCGAGCCTCATTCAGATGGCCTGCCTGTCTATTTAAAGGTAAGTTAATATCATTATTATCGAAGCTGCGCATGGGACCTCATTCTTATTCAACACAGTAACAATAATTGTTAGTACTTTGTAGGTATTGACATCAGTTTCGAATTAAAACTAGGTAATCAACTTTTCAATTATACAATACCTACATACAAACTCAGATTACTCAGTAATCTATGCAAGTGTGCATACAAATTACAAATGTCAAATAGTACATAATATGATAAACTATAGAGGTGGATACAAGTCTTTTGAGCCATTTGAGCACAAATTGAATGAACTAAACCGGTGTGGTCACATTAATAAATGCCGTAATTGACATTCTATGTTTCAAAGGGCAACATCGGTTACTCGTGCAACGAGAGCGAACTCTTCGACGTGAAGCTTGTCTATCGTAGCGCGCATGTTAAAGAAAACGAGATATTAACCGATAACGACAATATTTCTTCATTCACGCGTGTGATATCTCGTGGTGCGTATCCTAGGCGGGCTGTAATATTAACACTCTATTTATCTATTACTATTGTTATTTGCCTACTATGAGCATTGTAAGAATGAATATAAGAAGACAATGAATTTAAATGATTCATTAATTTATATTCGTTATGTTCGAATTTTTCTTTAGTCTGTACTGTCCCACTGCTGGGCAAAGGCCTCCCCCAGATCTTTCCACGCTCTCTTGTCACCTGCATTCTCAAGCCAACTCTTGTGGTAGGCGTCTAGGTTATCTCGCCACCGTTTTCGGGGCCAACCCCGGTGACGACGACCATTTTTTGGCACCCACAGTGTCGAGATTTTCGCCCAACGATCCTCATGTATACGGCTGACATAGCCCGCCCAGTTCCATTTAAGGTTAGCAGCCTTTTTCCCACATCTTCAACTTTCGTTTTTTATTTTCGTATTATTCGTTCATAATCATTTAAATGTAAGAATATGATTAAAAATACATTATTTTTATTTTGTATCGTTACTAAATCATGTTTTGTACTGTAATATAACCATAATGTTAAAATAACGTGCAAGTGTAAAATGAAAATATTAATAATAATCAATTGTATTTTTATGGATATATCCCATGAATTTAAGTAAAAAGAAGGATCTTAATCAAATAGTGGATACTTAAGGTACACATTGGCATCAGTTCCATGTGTGTTGGTATATGGAGACGGAGCCCATACATTTTGGCCCATAGTCCTTTGTAAATCTACGTTGCGACAATGTTGATCTACGGTAGTTTTTAATTATTTTTAGTTTAGAAAATGACCTTTCGCTATGTGCGACCGTGACTGGAAGTGTCAGGTATATCCTCAGCGCAGTGGACAGATTTGGGAACACTGAAATTATTTTTTTCGTAAACAAGTAATTTAAAATGTCCAACGGCGTAGTGGAATCATCAATAAACATCGGTAATAATTCGATTTCATTATAGAGCTCGAACTGTTCCACATCTGAGGAGCCAGCATGGCTAAGTTTATTTTCTAAATTAGAGCAATGTGTTTTTTTGTATCAGAGTCCAAATCTTTCCAGTTTTTAAATTTTTGAAGAAATGAAAAAATTACATTAGTTTCATTCAAAAGTTCGAACCGTTCGTCGAACTTAGTTATTGCGGTGTCTGAATAGTAGTAAAAAAATACTTTAAAATCTGTTTTTGCGTCTGTTATCGGTTCATCCTCCGCCTCGTTATTGAAAAACCTTTTACGAGCGCGAGGGCGTGCAGGTGTGGGAAATTCAACTATTGCCTCAACTTCTTCCACTACAGTTTTCACCCTGTTAAGGAGCTCCTCCAAAGCGGACTCATTACGGAATTCAGACAAACTGATTTCTGCATTCTCAATTATTTTCACCGCTTCTGACAATACAACGTCTGACTTTTGAAGGGCCTTGCTAACTATATTTATCTTGCTTAAAATTTCAAACCAAATAAGCAGTGAGCAAATGAATTACGTGCTAAACGACTTAATTTTTGTCATTAATGAATTTGCCATATTTCTTGACTCTCCATCTTTGCTCCTCGGAATCGGAATATATAGTAAACAAGGCATCATATACTTTTCCCAGTTCAAAAGGTAGAGCTTTGACTGCTTCAACCCTGCTCTCCCATCGAGTATTTGAGAGTGGTTCTTTAGCAAGTATTTGCCAACGTGCTGTTGACGCAGAAAAAAACATACATTTCCTGACTGACAATTTGTAATGAACTTTTAGCAGCGTAGCGTCATTCAATACCAAATTAAGGCTGTGTGCAGCACAAGGTACATAAAATGCGCGCGGGTTGAAATCTAGAATTCGTTTTTGTAGACTTATATTTTTCCCTTTCATGTTTGCACCATTATCATAACCTTGACCACGCATATCTTGTATGTCAATTTCGTCCAGGCCAGTAGTGTCTGTAATAGGAAAAAAACCAGAAAGTGTTCTTTTACTTCAGCCTTGTTTTGTTAACTTGCATTTGTCTTGTCCTGAGACTTACCCGTCGCTCCGCACGCACCGAGTTTCTAAAAGCTGCGAAAGTCAGACGACAGCTTACATCTGATGACATCATTACGGGAACGTCGTCTAAAATCTACATAAATGAACGCTTATCTAGCACCAACAGGGCGTTATTTCGTGAAGCACGACTGCGTTCCCAACTCTATGGATTTCGTTACTGCTGGGTGCGTAACGGCACAATATTTGTTCGCAAAGCAGAAAAGCTTCCAGCGATTACGATTCGAGCACATACGGACATCGACGAACAAGTTGGACCCCCCCACTCTGCGGACACGACCGATACCACCGGAGTGCGCAGTAACCAGGATGGCTGCCAAGTTTAATGAAACTTTTCTACCGCTTTATCCTTTAATGAAGTTGTATGCCCACGTAACGTATATCTTCTACAACTATAGCTTGTCGCAACGATTGATGCCTATTGGATTATATTATTGTATACCGGTAACTCTAGCGTATTCAACGCATATATTTTATTACCACTGTAGTTATTACATTAACTTATCTGGGCACACATATGTGATACAAGATGTTACTCATCAAATATCTATTATAACTTGTTACATAGCTATTAAACTTCTTTATAAAGCGTTAGACGTCCAGAAGGCTAAAACACAATTCAACTCTTCACACATACTATTCATACACAATTCTATTATTATATGTAATTCTTATTTTATATATTTTTATATTGACACTCCAAATAACATACTAAACTGTACACACATTCTTATATCCTTACATTATATTATTACGTATTTAATTGATTACAAGGCTAAACTAACTAAATATATATCGTATTTAATGCTAATAACCGACTTCAAATTAGGTTTGTTGGCTAACATTACAGCTCCTTATTGCTGCAACATACTACTTACTGTCACTATTAGCACTTCATACCATATTGACTACTCGCTCGTGTTGCTGATGAACATATCCCTAAACATTAATTCATGGCTTGTACCTTTTGGCAGCGATCATGCCCGTCAATTTTGGAATAAAACTACCTCGATACGTGTATTTTTTTGCCAATGACTAGTAAACACATATCTGATGAACTAGACTCAATGGGTATACGCTGCCACTCGATACAAGCGCCTGAACAATTTCAAAACGTAGCAACATCAAAGTACAACTTCAAAATTTTATCGGTTAATATAAGGAGCCTAAACAAAAATTTTAATAATTTGCTTGTAACGCTGAATAGATTTGGTACCTCTTTTGATGTTCTCATTCTTACAGAGTGCTGGCTTGATGAATGTTCTATAATACCACAAATGCCGTCATACGCTAGTTATTTTACGAAGACTAGAATCAACCAGAATAGTGGGGTGGTGGTATATGTCAGGGATACATTACATGCGCACGTGACAGAGCCTGGCATTAATGATGCCAACTGTCTGCAAATAACACTACAAAATTCACTTACTATCCTTGGCATTTACCGTCCCCCCTCGTTTAAGAATACAAATAACTTTTTGTGTTCCCTTGACGAAGTTCTGGCAAACACATCAAATAAAGCCACAACCCTAATCCTTGCTGGAGACATCAACATAAATACCCTTTCAGCAATAAGCAGCCAAGACATTGAATATCTATGTCTCACATCGGAACATGGGCTTTATCCCGCGATTACGAAACCTACAAGGGGAGACGCGTGCCTCGACCACATCTTTGTGAACACTATTAAAAACACAATGGGTATAGTGTGTTCTTCAGACATAACCGACCACGACTTCGTAATACTCGCCTTGTCTGACAACAAGAAAAAAGACAAGACTCACAGGAGGATAATCATGAGAAAAGACGTAGAAGCCATTAAGAAAGAGCTAATGGCAACGGACTGGTCGCTTGTACTCGACACCGAGGACACGAATAGATCAACATCAGGCTTTTGTAATAGACTCACCGATGTTATCAACAGGCACACACGTGAAATTCACATAAGTCACTCCAAATACAACATAAAACCCTGGATTACACCTGGTCTTATCCGATGCATGCAGCATAGAGACAGACTCCATATGAAAACAAGAAAGTTCCCACAGGATGAACTCTTACACAAAATATACACCCGTTACCGGAATTACTGCAACGAATTACTACGCAAATTAAAGACAGAGCACGAAAATAAGGAGCTATCTAACAGCACAAAACAGCCCAAGAAAATGTGGAAAGTTATAAAAGATGTATGTCACTTAACGAAGACTAACAAAGAGCCAAATGAACTCATGAAGCTAGATGGCAGTTCAAGTCCCAAGCATTCCTTAGACCTATGTAATACATACTTCTCCACTGTTGGACAAAAGCTAGCAGACAACATATTAAACACCATACAACTGAGCCAAGAAAATTTAGCAACGAGAATTCACTGCAAACAAATTAGTAGTTCCTGCTTTCTGCAACCGACGGATGAATACGAAGTTGAATCTTTGATACTTTCCCTCCAAAATCACAAAGCACCAGGTGTAGACGGTCTTAACAATGCTCTCTTAAAAGACATTAGATCAGCGATAATAAGACCTCTTACTACAATTTTTAACATGAGTCTGCAAACAGGCACTTTCCCAGACGTTTGGAAAATAGCATCTGTAACACCTATCCACAAGAATGGAATCAAAGACAACGTGGAAAACTATCGACCAATATCACTCCTGACTGCTTTTTCAAAATTACTAGAGAAAATAGTGAACAAAAGACTTGTTATGTACATTGAGACCAACAACCTTATTTCAGACAGACAATTTGGTTTCAGGCGAGGCAAATCGACTGAGGAGGCAGTGACACTCCTAACTTCAATAATATCAGGTCAACTCGACAAAAATAATGCAAGTATAGGCATCTTTCTAGATCTGGCTAAGGCCTTCGACACCGTGTCTATCCCAATTCTACTAAGGAAGCTGGAAAAACTGTATGGAGTCAGAGGTATTGCCTTGGACTGGTTCAAAAGCTACCTGATAGGCAGAAAACAATGTGTCAAGGTTGGTAATCACGTAAGCGACTTACGAACCACCAATTTTGGTGTCCCACAGGGCAGTATTTTGGGTCCTACCCTATTTATTATGTATATTAATGATATACATGAAAGCACAAACGCAGAAATAATATGTTACGCGGATGATACTGCCCTTGTATACCATGGTTCCAACTGGTCACAGGCGTTTTCAAATGCCGTAAATGGAATGAAACAAGTCAATGAATGGCTGAAGTACAACTTACTTACATTGAATGTTAGAAAGACAAAATATATTTGCTTCCACAAAACTAGTGCATCAGCCCCCGGCATGAATCATACCATTCCAATACACGAGTGTTCAAACCAGGACATTATATGCAACTGTACAAGAATAACCAATACAAACTCATTGAAATACCTTGGAGTTATAATTGACCACAAACTCAACTTCAGGGAACACATAGCCTCGCTGTCAAACAGAGTCCGTAAACCGGCAAACATATTAAAACTGCTTCGCTTTTCAGCATCTGCAGATGTATTGAGAATGGTGGACTTCGCTCTGACCCAGTCAATACTCACGTATTGCATAACATGTTGGGGATGTGCCTCAAAAACTGTAATGATCGAAGCCGAAAGATCTCAGCGATCAGTACTAAAAACTATGTTTAAAAAGCCTTTCCGATACCCAACAGCGAAACTTTACAAGGAATGTAATATCTTGAATGTACGCCAACTCTTTATCCTAAAGACAGTCGTCAATGTCCACAAAACTGTTATTACATCCGTGGATTATGCAGATCTACTGAAACGGCGTGTTTTTAAAATACAAGTACCTAAGGTAAACTCTTCTTTTGCCAGACGTTTTAGTCCATATAAAGACAAGTACATGTACAATAAAACAACCCGTACGTGCGACATCAAATATTGTTCGGTAAAAGAAGCAACGCGACTTATAACAAAATGGCTCTCCTCTCTTTCCTACGATGAAACCGAAAAGCTTTTGATACATCTATCGTGAACTACTCAAAATTTTCGCAAAACAAATACCATAATAAGCCTGCAGTACCTATATATTATATATTGTAATACATAGTAGGCCAATTTTACATGAATTTTACTTGCACATCACATAGTCATCTACATACATATTAATTACACACTCCATTCTACTTAACTTTTGCATAAATACACTCTCTACACATGTACCTACACACTTTTTATACACATCACATAATGACTCAATCATATTTAAAATGTTTTTAAACTAAACTATTATTGTCACTACGAACTCTTGTATATGATAAGTAAGTACCTAATGTATCTAATGTAATTATGATTGTGGTACCCACAGGACAGGCTCGCCTAGTGTGGGGCCACAGGTAATATTTTTGTAAATACCTTATTTTCGGCAATAAACGTATTTTTATTTTTTTATTTTTATTTAAAAGGACGTAACGTACGACAACCGCTACTTGTTCTTCGTGTGCTATATCTGGAGTGCAATCTAGAATAATGGAAAATATTTAGATTGTTTCAATTCCAAAACAATAGCTTTTTTATTCTTTCTCCCAATAATTGTATTATTTCATTCTGAATATTATGACCAAGATAATGAGTTACTCCTGACTCAGATTTTTGAATAAGGGCAATGTGTTCCGCAAGCACATTATCAAAGTTAGAGGTATATTCAACCAGTTTTAAAAAATTACCATTATCAGAATCGTAAATTTTTTGAGATCTTCCTCGAAAAGCCAGACATTGCCTCTCTAAAAAATAAATTATGTTGATTATTCGTTCGAGCACTGCAACCCAACGTTTTTTTTCCCGATCAATTTCATTTTGATGCAAGAAATCTACCGACTTTTCTTTTAAAATTTTAAAATAACCGTTTTCAATGTAATTTGTTTCTTAAGACATTTTTGGTGTTACAGTTATTTTTGATGACCTCCGACCTCGAGGAATGTCGCAATAATTGTGGAAGTAAAAAACCTAATCTTCCCTTTTATATATTTTCTATCAAAAGGAAAGCCGATTTACTTCATATTTACATATATACTCAAAAATATATATACTTAATCCAATTGCATCAAGGCTTATGTCGCAAAACTAAGGTATAGCGGTAAAACAAAAGTGCGGCACGCGCTCACAAGCCTTTGAAAATGACCGCCGCACGTCCCCGGGAATTTCAATTTGAACTTTATAGCATTCTAATACAGTCGAGTTAGAAATGATTGTCGGCGTGATGTGAAACGAATCAAAACAAACAGGTGCCGATGCCGGCTCGCGCCTTTGGTAGCGATGCGACGTTACGCCAATTTAATCTTTAATAATCTGTTTTAAGACTGATTTCACGTAGAAACAAAAGTTATTGTGTATATTAAAATGGAGTAGGAAAAGGAGTGAGAAGACTTGCTTTGCTACCGTGCGCCCGACGTCGGTAAGGGCGCAGTGGTGTCAGGACGCTCGACGCTCAGCGTCCCCTTAGACCCGTCGCCCGTGTGCGCCGCACACCCTGCACTATAGGTAAAGACGCCTCTGCACTCAACTCCGCATCACTAATGTCCTCGCTTGTTGCTGGCTGTTGTGTAGTTATACATATATTACCTATACATACAAACAATACATAATATACATACAAACTATACATATAATACATATATAATTATACAAACAATACATAAAATACACAGCTATATAACCAATACGAAACCGAGTAATACTTAAAAAAATTCAATACCTCCAAATATAGAGCCTCCATTAGGCTTTGAATTAGGTTTTTGGTTATTCGGTTTCGAACCTAGAGCATCCAACAGTCCAGCGGATTTGCGAGTGGAGGTCTGGATTCTTCGAGTGGTGGTTTGTTGTAGTTGTGGTCTACAATAGATTACATGTAAATTTGTAAACAATCTCTAAGAAAAATTAAACCAGTTGAATGTACACTGTTTAAATGTAAAGTAATATACCTAAAGCTGAGTACCGATAGCGCGTTCCTGTGTTACGCGTAGTTGGGTAACACTGTCCACGCGTACATTGGATACGCGTACAGCTCCTGTACGGACCGCCGCGAACCTGTACGCGAGGTCAATCGATCCAGAGCGCTCCGCGAGCCCCAGTCATTCGCCATGACTCCGACAAACTTAGCGGTTGCGTGCACCACCACTGCTGCGGAGTTAGTCATTATTCAACACATTAAAAAGAAAAGAAAAACAAACCGACACCTAGATGGTGGATTAAAAAATTGTATCTATCGTGAAAGATTACAGTGTGGAAATAGGCTAATGGAAGATATAAATTATGACGAAAGTGGGGACAAAAATTTTGTGCGAATGAGTTTGCAAGATTTTGAAATAATTCTTGAAAAGGTTGAACCTAAAATAAATGAAATGAAATACTTCTTACTCTAAGAGAGAGAGTTACTCTAAGAGAAAAATTCAAAGAAATAAACATTCTAACTGTTGTATCATAATATATTTATGAAAATCTGTTATATGTACATAAAAATATTGACAAATTTAGTAAAAAATGTGATATACATTCTGTAAATACAAGACACAAGAATAATCTGGTAGTTCATAGCACTCGTCTCCAACAAATAAGGAGCTGTTTTATGGGGCAATGTATACGCTTTTATAACAAGCTCCCTTATAATTTAAGAATCTTATCTATAAATAAGTTCAACATTATTGTTAAAGCGAAATTATGTTCAAAAGCATACTATAAAATATCTGAATATAAACACGACCAAAACGCTTGGGATTGAGCTGTTCTAATTCGACACACCAAAATAATCACACAAAAATAATTGTATGAAATGCTTTTTTTAATGACGTTTCGTAAGTACTTGCAAAGTTTATACGAAATAAAGAAGTATTTCATTTCATTTCAGTATGTGATGCAATTATCAAGGCTCTCAAGGATCATGTGAAGGTGAGTTAAAGAATACAAACGTTTATGTTTAACTGCTTATTTATTATGTTAATCAAAATTTTTAAAAATTATAATTTAGGTACTTAAAGAAGTTTTATTAAATTATAATAAGAATTTTCTGAATTATTCTTCTTGTTCTTGACCGTAACGTAATATTTCAGAAATTTCATTTTGATTATCCTCCGCTTCCCTTGGAGGTTCCGGTGTTGCTGTAGGTGCAGTTTGTGCTAGAATTGGCGTGTCGCTGTAATTGCTTTGGCGTGAGGTAGAGTTGGTTAAATCCGTTGAATAGGCACCGGTACAATACCCATACTGACCTGGTAATTGGCCCATATCAGCTTGAAATATAATATTATTGATATCATGTTTTACTAGTGTAAATGTTCGCGAGTCGTATTTTATCAATTCATACGCAATGTGGGTCCCAAAAGAAGTGTAACAGTCTTCTTCCTTGGATAGATATTGTACACTGTGCTTGAGTAATCCCACTGCTTCTGTTAATGTGGCAGTGTCATCGTTATTACGGCGCCTTTTATTTCTGAATGATGTGTTGTGCTGTTGTTGTATGGATGAGGCAGAATGCCTGGGTGTTTGTTGTATGGACGATGAAGAATTCCTGGGTGTTTTTTGTATGGACGATGAAGAATTACTGAGTGCTTGTTGTGTGGATGATGAAGCATTACTGGGTGCTTCTTGTGTGGATGAAGTCAAATCACTAAGTACTTGTTGTGTGGTTGAGGCAGAATCACTGGCTAATTGTTCATCATTTAATATAGATTCATTCACATTCTGTGTTTTGTTGCTGGTAAAAAATAAAATAAGAAAAACGTTAACTTCGTTGAAATAATTTGTTACAGCTACCCGAGACTGAAAATCAATGGATGGCCGTTGTCCGATCGTTTTATGTCAACCAGTTGCCTGAATACAAAGCTACAAAACAGTCGTGTCCTTTTATTAAAAATTACCTGAATTAGTACCTCAAGCAAAAATCGACCCTAAGTCGTCACCATTTGGTCGCATATCGAGCCGCATAACTGGCTAATTATCTAGTAACACGTGCGAAGCGTCGAGCGGCCGATCGAGACCCGCGAACAATAGACGGCCGCATTCCAGAGATTAGCGGACAGTTTGTTTATGCAACATTATAACTTTTATAATATTGGTTGAATTCAATTAGTGCAGTTCAAAGTGTTATTTACGTAACAAAACTTTAAAATGGCTACGTTAACAACGGAACAACAAAGTTATTTGAATACATTAGACGATGTGGCGAAATTGATACAAAAAACACAAGTTAACCTAAAGAAATGCCCCAAAGCGAGACTTACAGACGGTTACCTAAAGGCGAGAATAAAGTGTATTGAAGAATACTGGTGTTCTTTTAAGCAAGCTCATGAGATGTTGGCAAAGTGTACACCGAGAGAAAAACGTGGTGAAATTTCTTATTTTCTTAACGAAGATTATTTTATCATCGAAGATTTGTACCTTTGTTTACAAGCAGATTTGACCGACATGTTAAGAAAAATACAACCAACGCCGCTGTCAATGGATACCGCGAATTCTTCGGCTTTTAGTGGACAAGGGCATAGTTCGCTTGTGAAACTACCTCGTATTCAACTACCAACCTTTTCGGGCAGATACGAAGAATGGCCCACATACCAGGATATGTTTACATCGCTCGTTTATAATAATTGATTAAGTGACGTTAAAAAATTACACTATCTTAAATCTAGTGTTACTTGCGAAGCGGAAATATTATTACGACACATTCAGATTACGGATTGCAATTATAACCAAGCGTGGCAACTTTTAAAAGAGCGATTCGGCAACAAGCGTGTTATTGTGTTCTCAGTTTTGAAAAGACTTTTTAATCAAAAGAAAATAGTATTACAAACATCTAATTGTCTAAAAAACCTGTTAGATACTACTACAGAGTGCATTAATAACTTGAAGAATTTGCAAATTAACACCGATTCTTGGGACCTAGTAATTATATTTCTGGTAGTTCAGAAATTGGACCAGGAGTCACACAAAGAGTGGGAAACTCAGGCTTATAAAGAAAAGACCACAGAGATGCCATCTTGGGAAGACCTACGAAAATTCTTAGAGTCAAAATTTCGAACATTGGAGATGATACAACCCGTACCGAATAAAGAACGTGTCGTCAAGGAGCGATCCTACCACGCTGTTAGTGTTACAAAAAATAAAAATTGTGCACTTTGCAATGAAAAACACACATTATGTCACTGCAAGGAATTTATTAGGATGAATCAAACTGAACGTAGTAATTATGTAAAAGAAAATCAACTTTGTTACAACTGCCTGCTCCCAGGACATACAGTATACAAATGCAAGGTACCAGTGAACTGTCGCGTATGTAATAGGCGTCACCACTCCTTGCTGCATAAAACAGTGATGTCGGTGGATCCCAAGGAACCAACACAACCATCAACATCTCAAGAGGGAGACAACAACAAACAGACAGTATCAAGCCTTCATGTGGGAGTTGGAGCGAGTGGAACAGCATTGTTAGCGACTGCACTAGTGACAGGAAAAGGTGAAGAGGGACATACTACACTGCTTAGAGTTCTCGTAGATCAGGGCTCGCAAGCAAGCTTCATTAGTGAAAGGGCAGCTCAACTATTGAAACTTCGAAGAACACCAATACAAGGCAATGTGATAGGTGTTGGTTCAATGAAAGCACAAATTAAACACGTGGTTCAGCTCAATATAGTATCTAGATGGAAGCCTGAATTCAACATGCACGTCGAAGCCTACGTCATGTCCAAGCAACTGACCACGAAAATACCACATCAAACTATGACAGTGCACAACTGGCAGCACCTAAAGGGTCTCACTCTAGCTGATCCTGAGTATAATGTTCCAGGCCCAATAGACCTACTGCTCAGTGTTAAGGAATATGCACATATTGTTGAACAGCAAATAATCAAAGGTCCCCCAGAGTCACCATGTGCTCAGGAGACAACCCTAGGGTGGATTTTATTTGGAGAAATAAATACAAAACACAACGAACATTCATTTCTTGTCATGCATCACCAAATAGACGTTGATAACATACTAAAAGTTTTCTGGGAGATAGATACAAACACAAGGCGAAAAAATACAAAGGAAGAACAATTATGCGAAGACATTTATGAAAAAACATACACAAGAAATAAGCAAGGAAAATTTGTAGTGAAATTACCATTTAAATCAAATAACATTAAATCAACTGAAGGAAATACTAAAGACATAGCTGCAAACAGATTGAGACAATTAGAAAGAAGATTTCAAAAACACCCTAAGCTAAAAGAAGAATACACAAAGGTCATAGAAGATTACAAAAAATCAGGTCATATGGAAAGGGTTCCTATAGAAGAAATACATACAAAAAATCTGTATACCTACCACATCATGCAGTCATACGCGAAGACAAAGAAACCACAAAGACTCGCATTGTATTCGACGCATCCTGTAAGGGAACAAATGGGATATCATTAAATGATGAACTCTTACCTGGTCCGGTGCTGCAAGAAGATCTACGTAGCATAATTATGCGCTGGAGAATGCACGCCGAATGTTTTGCTGCAGATATACAAAAAATGTATAGATGTATATATTATACAAAGAAGATACAGATTTTCATAGAATACTATGGAGGGATGACAGTAAAGAAGAAATGACACATTATAGATTACTAACCGTGACCTTCGGGATAACTTCAGCTCCGTACCTAGCTGTGAAAAGTCTGATTCAACTTGCTCATGAAGAACGAGACAACTATCCCGTGGCTGCTGACATTACTCTATCTGATTTTTTCGTTGATGACGTCATGTCTGGCTGCGATACGGTGCCACAAGCTATAGAAGCAAGTAACCAGCTGAAAGCCATCTTAAGCAAGGGAGGCTTTGAATTAAAGAAATGGTCATCAAATGATGTCAATTTCATGAAGTCAATAGATCCCAGCAACATTTCTTCGTGCATCCAACTTGACATAAATTTGGATGGTACCGTAAAGGCTTTAGGCATCAGTTGGAACATTGGAACAGATAAATTTCTATACAAAATTAGTTTACCTTCACCGCCATCTATCATTACCAAAAGAAATGTTTTATCTGATGTACAAAAACTCTATGATCCTTTGGGATGGATATCACCAAGCATTGTGTTCGCTAAAATGTTTATACAAAAGCTGTGGTTGGCTGGCACACAATGGGATCAACCACTATCAGAAGATTTAACCTTAGAATGGCTAAAGATCAGAGATGACTTCGAGAATGTCAACCATATTTCCCTAGACCGATGGTTGCACACATACAGTTGCAACATAGAATTAATAGAACTGCATGGTTTCAGCGATGCTTCAACCCGAGCATATGCAGCTGTTGTATACAGCAGAGTTAAACAAAACGATGGAACAGTTCACACAAGCATAATTGCATCAAGAACTACGATTGCCCCATTGAAAACAATATCAGTTCCACGTCTTGAGCTTTGTGGAGCACTGCTGTTGTCTAAGTTACTAAAGCAAGTCGTATTAGCTATGAAAATCTCCTTTACACAAACCTACTGCTGGACAGATTCTACGATTGTGCTGGCATGGCTTCACGGTGAATCTCAGAAATGGAAAACATTTGTAGCAAACCCAGTCGTAGAAATCAAAGACAACACAAACAATATTCAATGGCACCATGTTGATTCACAAGACAACTCAGCTGATATAGCCTCCAGAGGAATGTTTCTAACAGCCTTGAAAAAGGAAAGATTATGGTGGAAGGGATCAGACTGGCTCTCGGAACAGGAAATTCATTTTAAAAGATCAGAAAACACAGAAACTGATTTAGAGTCAAAAATAACATGTCACACAATAGCAAGAGACGGAAATGAAGAAAAGCTAATTTGGGAAAGATTTTCCAATTTGACTAAAATGAAAAGAGTACTTGCTTACTGCCGAAGACCAATCGTAAAACATGAAAAGAAAGAGAAGTATTTAACTGTAGAAGAATTAGAAACAATAGTGAAAAGATGTATTAAATTCTATCAGATATTAATTTATGAAAAAGATATAGAAGACATAAGGAATAATGGAAAAATTAGAAAATCAAGTTCATTAATTAGTTTAACGCCATTTTTGGATAAAGATAATTTACTTAGAGTTGGAGGAAGATTAGAGAATGCTAACTTACCAGTTGCAATGAAGCATCCAATAATAATACCAAGTAATCAACATATCACGAGACTATTGATTGATGAAGCACACAAAAACACTTACATGGTGGTATACAAGTCACGATGACATACATAAGAAGTAAATTTTGGATAATTAATTTAAAATCAGCAGTAAGAAAACACATAAGAAGTTGCAAGGTCTGTATAATAAACAAAGGCAAGGTACAACACCAACTAATGGGTCAATTACCATCTGTGAGAGTAACCCCCCATCGAGCCTTTTTAAATAGTGGAGTCGACTACGCTGGTCCAGTTTTTATCAGAACATCCAAAGGGCGAGGACATCATACAACAAAGGGGTACATCTGCCTGTTTGTTTGTATGGCTACGCGTGCCATACACTTAGAAGCTGTAACAGACCTAACTTCCCAAGCATTCTTGGCTGCGTTCCGGAGATTCGTCGCACGTCGAGGTCGATGTCTTCATCTATACAGCGACAATGGCACCAATTTCATAGGTGCTGCGAAAGAGCTTAAAGACTTGTTTCGGATTGATAAGAAAAACATTTCGGCGGACATAGCTGAACACCTCGCAACTGACGGAACAACATGGCATTTCATTCCACCACGAATGCCAAACTATGGTGGTCTCTGGGAATACCAAACTTACCTTTGAGGAGATGACTACATTGCTCACACAAATAGAGGCATGCCTAAATTCCCGTCCCCTGTGCCAGCTGGATAATACTGTTGAGACGATGACACCACTCACACCTGGCCATTTTTTAATTGGCGAACCTCTTCTCAGTGTTCCGGATGCTAGATATGAAACTTCAAACATCAACCTGTTATCTCGATGGCAGCTAGTACAAAGACTGACGCAACATTTTTGGAGAAGATGGCATACAGAATATCTTAATACTTTACAGCAACGTACTAAGTGGCAAACATCTATCCAATCACCAACCGTAGGTGACATTGTGGTCATAAAGGAGGAAGGTCTGAATTAAAACGACCGTTATCTAAACTAATATGTCTACCTAAAGAAATTTAATTGTATACAATAATATTCATACTTACCTATATACTTACCTGTTGAATAATTATTAAGTAAGTGAATCTAGATGTGATAGTAAGATACTATGTGCTAATTATACTGTGCAGCTATGATTAGATACCGTTAACTTAAATTATTTACATAAACTTGTACACTTGACAAAGTTAAAATTGATTAAAGCTAAACTTAATAGTAATAACAAAATGTATGCACGTACTTACCCACCTTTCTTCTGTAGTGTATAATGTGGATAAATACATAAATAACTAATAAAGTGTGTCAAACAAACTTACCATACTTACCATGTCAATGTAAAATAGACTTAGGTAATTATTGTGATTCTTTTATACATGCCTGTGTTTATTTACAGTTGTTTTACATACAGTCCACTATATTCGGTTGTTTGTTTCTTACGTTGAAATCTTGTATATACCTAATATTGTATTTGTTATTTAGTTACACTATAGAAATATTATTGGAAAAGGCCATAAGGTCCTTTTGGTGGGCGGTATGTCCGATCGTTTTATGTCAAACAGTTGCCTTAATACAAAGCTACAAAACAGTCGTGTCCTTTTATTAAGAATTACCTGAATTAGTACCTCAAGCAAAAATCGACCCTAAGTCGTCACCAGCCGTTGCAAAAGAATTTGAAGAAAAGTGGAACTTTCCTCATGCAATAGGTGCAATGGACGGCAAACATGTTTGCCTTCAAGCACCATTAAATAGTGGAAAGGAATTTTACAATTATAAACAATATTCTAGCATTGTATTGTTAGCATTAGTTGACACTGACTACAACTTTATGTACGTAAATGTTGGATGTCAAGGGCGCATATCAGATGGAGGTGTTTTTAAAAACACTTCTTTGTAAAGGAACCTTGAAAACAAAAGCCTAAATTTACCGAATCCTGAAATATTACAAACTCCTTACAATGTGAAGGTACCGTATATAGTTCTGTGTGATAAAGCATTTGCCCTCAGTGAATATACCATGAAACCCTTTTCGGGTAATTCAGAAAGAGGATCTATTGAAAGAATATTCGATTATCGTCTATCAAGAGTAAGGAGGGTAGTTGAGAATGCATTTGGAATACTGAGTTCTGTGTTTCGAGAACTACGAAAACCAATGCTTTTGGCACTGGAAAAAGCTACAAAAATTGTATTGGCAAGCTGCTTATTTACACACTTTTTTAAGAAAAAGCAGACTATCAAATATTTACGCACAGACCAATGCATTTGACTCTGAACAGCGAGGAGAGCTTGTTCCAGGTGCATGGCGACAAGACCAACAGCAATTAACTTCTTTTTTTCCGTTACACAGTGTACCTAGGAGATCGCCCAATACTCCTACTCATTTACGTATACATCTGGCGGAACACTTTGTTAATAATGTCCCCCTTGAATGGCAAAATAATCACTAAGTTTTATTTTGACATATATATTAAATAGAATGTGTACTACCTACACGGATTAACGTAGACTTAAATATTTATAATAAAATTGAAAAAGCATCATAAAGCAGCTGGTCAATTTTCTCAGACACCCGTATAAATATAATAATGTTAATAACTAATCGTGCATAGGGTTCCCACCAAGAACTTAGGGTCCCAAGCCAACCTCACCTGCAAGTGGTGCACCTGCCGATCAACGGACGAGGCTCTGGCAAACAAAATGTCCCAATAAGCGGCAATAGGCTCGCCACCTATTACGTGGGATCAAAACACTGGCGAAAAGTGGGCGTTTAATATGCCTCTGCCTACCCCTTCGGGGAAACAGGCGTGAGACTATGTATGTATGTATATATGTATGTATGTAACTAATCGTAATTACTTACAGTAGTCTCCGTTGTTGGCAGAGGTTTGTCCTTATCATTGAGAAAAGTAAAATATTCAGATGCAAACCACTTCGATATATATACATCATTATCTCCTTTAAAAAAAGATATAAAAGTATATAGGCTATTATAAATATGTCAATTAACAATGCGAAAATACAATGCATACAATGCGTAAATAAACAATCTAAAAACTTACCTGATCCTGTTACTAAACTTTTTTGATTTTGCTCCTTTCTTTTCTATTAGTTGCGAATAAAGTTATCATCTTTTTTTTTTAATACACCTATTGGAATGTTCAGATCATTTGAAATTGCCTTCCATACATCTTGGCGTAAATCGTTATTTCGATAATCAGTTAGTGTAACGGATGCCAGGAATCGAACCTTAGCTGGTCCGCTACAGTGCGCTGGTGGTGTGTGACTGGCGAATGTTCCTACGACGACGTGTGTTCTTCTATATGTGTGGACTGTATGGCTTCGATCTATTCGGGGCTTTAGAAATAAAACATCTTCATACGTTGGGAAAGATGCTGTTCAGGTGTTCGGTGCTTGGTGGTTACATATGGTTACTTGGTCACAAGATGGTGGTTGGGACGCCAACGAACTGGCCGAAAACATGGTCGCTTAGTTACTTCGAAACTTTACCTTAACGACGACCACCGCACCGTACATGAGCACAGCGAATCTTTATTTTCGATAAGGTACATATGTGTAATTAACTTAGGTACTATGGTCTTTATAAGGGAAAAGGCTCGCAACAAGACTGCAAGAACTATAGAGGCATTAGCCTTCTCAGCATTGTTGGCAAATTGTATGCGAAGGTACTGATTGAAAGAGTTATGAAAGTAACCGACAAGAAAATATGGGATGTACAAGCAGGATTCCGAAAGGGTATGGGGTGCACGGATCAAGTCTTTTCCTTGCGGTGCGTAGCCGAAAAATTCTTGGCCAAAGGTCAAAAGGTCTATTGCGCATTCGTGGATTTGGAAAAGGCTTACGATAAAGTGGTGAGGAATGAAATGTGGTCGGTACTGTCGATGTATGGGGTGAACAGCAGCCTCATACGAGCTCTGAAATCCCTTTATGAAGATTCTAGAGCTTGTGTGAGGATAAATGGGTCGTACACGGATTGGTTTACCATCGAAACAGGTGTTAGACAGGGATGTGTAGCGTCGCCGTGGCTGTTCAACCTCTTCATGGACAGTTGTTTGCAAGATTTGAAAAATAGTGACTGTGGATTAACGATGAATGAGTTAGCAGGAGATGGTAACAATCATGCATGGTGCGTTAGAGAGGAAAGGAATGAAAGTAAATGTAAGTAAAACGAAAGTTATGGTTTTTGAAAAGGAGGAATGCGTTACGGCTTGTAATGTTATGATCGATGGACAGCGAGTGGAGCAAGTGAATGAGTTTGAATATTTAGGTACGCTGTTTACAAGAGATGGTAAGAATGTAGAAGATATTGAAAGAAGAGTTAATGCAAGTAATAGAGTGAATGGAGCTCTGAAGGCGTTTATGAATAGCCAAAACGTGTCCAAAAAGGCACGTTTGGCTGTCCATAGAGGGGTGTTAGTACCTACTCTTATGTATGGTAGTGATAGTTGGGTATGGCAGAAGAGTCATGAAAGTAGAATAAATGCTGTAGAAATGAGAGCACTGCGAAGTATGTGTGGTGTTTCTTTGACTGACAGAGTAAAGAAGTGTTGTGGGGTAAAAGAAGATGTAGTGACAAGCATCGAGAAAGGTATGCTAAGATGGTTTGGACACGTGGAGAGGATGGATGACGAAAGACTGACCAAGCAGTGTGGAAGGTAAGGCAAGTGTGGAAGGGACAGGACGAAGGGGAAGACCTAGGCGGACGTTCTCTTACCAGATTGGAGACATTCTAAAAACAGGACAGGTTAGAAGCACCCTGAACAGAAGAGCATGCATGAGGAATCTGATGGGAGTGAATAAAGCAAGAGAGATATGTCTAGATCGTTGCAAATGGCGCTCCGTAGTCTCTGCCTACCCCTCCGGGAAACAGGCGTGAGTCTATGTATGTATGTATGTATGTACTATGGTACATGCATATATGTTCTATACATAACTAGATAGGTCTCAAAAAGTTCTATCTATTGGTATACAAAACCTAAACCTAACTGCTTGCGTCACTAAGCTATTCAAGAAAAACTATCGAAAAATGTCGTCACACAAGGGCCCGTCCACTATATTTTCTATTAAAAAACTATGAAATTCTATATTTATGTATATAATTGGTGGGCCGTTGTGTGCAACTATATGGGGCATCTATTAAAATAAACACCATGAAAATATCTTTATTCAATTCAAAGTTATTATAGGAAAACCTATGATGCATAAGTAAAATACAGATTTTCTCAAATAAACAAAGTTTATGATAAACATGCAAATGTTTGTTATTATGTTTATTTTAACTATATAAGGTAATAACTAGCAATAAGAAAGTATCTAGACATGATTTCAAGCCTATACGAAGCTAATAAACACTTATAAAACTATAATACAAGCCGGTTTCCGTAAAGGCCGTACCATAGACCACATACATACGCTGCGGCAGGTTATACAGAAGTCCGAGGAGTATAACCAGCCCATATGCTTTGTGGACTATGAGAAAGCCTTCGATTCGATCGAAACCTGGGCGGTGCTACAGTCTCTCCAACGGTGCCGGATTGACTACCGATATATCGAAGTGCTGAAGTGCTTGTATGAAAACGCCACTATGTCAGTCCGCCTCCAGGACCAGAGTTCGAAACCTATTCAACTCCAGCGAGGAGTGAGACAGGGGGATGTCATATCCCCGAAACTGTTTACCACTGCGCTGGAGGATGTTTTCAAGCTTCTGGACTGGAATGGACTCGGCATCAACATCAATGGCGAGTACATCACTCACCTTCGATTTGCAGACGATGTCGTAGTCATGGCTGAGACCATGGAAGACATAGGCACAATGCTCGATGGCCTCTGTAGAGTCTCTCAACAAGTAGGTCTTAAGATGAACATGGACATGACGAAAATCATGTCGAACGACCATGTTGTACCTGCTCCTATTCAGGTTGGGAACTCTACGCTCGAAGTTGTCGACAAGTATACCTACCTGGGACAAGTAGTCCAATTAGGTAGGTCCAACTTCGAGAAGGAGGTCAATCGTCGAATCCAACTCGGTTGGGCATCGTTCGTGCAGCTACGACATATATTCTCGTCCGATATCCCGCAATGTCTCAAGACGAAAGTCTTTGACCAGTGTGTGTTGCCAGTGATGTGATGACTTACGGATCAGAGACATGGTCGCTCACTATGGGCCTTATCAGAAGGCTCAAGGTCACTCAGAGGGCGATGGAGAGAGCTATGCTTGGAGTTTCCCTGCGAGATCGAATCAGAAATGAGGAGATCCGCAGTAGAACCAAAGTCGCCGACATAGCTCTCCGGATAGCCAAGCTGTAGTGGCAGTGGGCAGGGCACATAGCTCGAAGAACCGATGGCCGTTGGGGCAGAAAGGTTCTGGAGTGGCGGCCACGTACCGGACGACGCAGCAGAGGTAGGCTCCCCGCAAGGTGGACCGACGATCTCGTCAAGATCGCGGGAGGCGGTTGGATGCGGGCGGCTCAAGACCGGTCTGTGTGGAGAACCTTGGGGGAGGCCTATGTCCAGCAGTGGACGTCGTTTGGCTGATATGATGAAACTATAAAACGACTATGTAAACAGAACAGCCGTTTATCAACTATTAGTTCTTATCTATTACAACTGATGGAAAAAAATGAACAGCGGGATAGCAGCCCTACGCTACTAACCTCACTGTACAAGGCACTCCCCTTGATTAAATTATAAGGGACTAATATAACTTGTTAACCTATACTATCCTAGAGTCGTAGCCTATCACCTATACCTAATATCCTATCCTAGTTATCCTAATCCTTATACCTATATGTATCTTAAACCTATCCTAACTTGCACCTAGCGTAAAATGCGTATAGGCTTGGTGCTCTGTGGTATTCTGTGATACAGACCAGCACTTATACGCACCTACTACTAAGCGCCTAACCTATGGCACGTACTATCGTGGTACTACTGTGGTATGCTGTGATACAGACCTACGATTCGTACGCGCCTAGAACCTAACCCTATTTGTCCCTACAATCCCTATTAGATCCTAGCCCTACTATACGTATTTATATATACTTATATAGATAGGTGCGGGATATCTGCCACCGGAGACCTATGATGGCAGACGGACTGTGGGTAGGAGTTAGGTATGGTGGAGATGGTATTCTGACGGCCAACTCGACAGACTCAGCGAGCTGATCAGTACTGATGGCTAAAGGTGTCTTGGCCACCGTCAGAGGTATAGGAAGGGTATCGAGTCAAAGTCGGATTAAACTTGTGACTGGTTTATTTCTTATAATACATAATCTTATATACTAAACTTATCCTATGTACACACACGCAACTTTACGGTTGTGTGCTGTGTGTGTAAGGTGCCATCTCAGCGGTATGTACCTAAGGTGAGTACGTGATGTTTTCTTAATTTAATATTAATCACGAACAATCTGTGTTCCAGTAAATACTCACGTAGGATTATATCGCTGATATGGCATGTTCATGTGTGAACAACTGATAACACTATTTACAATAACTCGGTGTCGCGCACGAGTGCGGACGTGCTTGCGCTGCTACGCACGCAAATTTTTATTATTATAAATGTAGTTAGCGTTATACACGCCGCCCGATATTGTAGCTATGAGCTGTTCACAGCAACTCATAGCGAACGAGTTGTTGGCATTGATACAACATGCCATCGACACCATAGCATAGGATACCCACCAAGAACTTAGGGTCCCAAGTCAACCTCACCTGCAAGTGGTGCACCTGCCGATCAACGGACGAGGCTCTGGCGAACAATATATATTGTGCCTCTGGTGCTCTCTAGCACAGGTTTAATACCGAAACACCTTCTTCATTACCTACATCAACTTGAATTGCCAACAAATACATGTATAACCATGCAAAAAGCCGCCATATTAAACACGTGTAGAATAGTTCGAAATTTTTTACAAGAAGATACAAATATTGAACCAAATCCCCTAAATGAATCTCACTTGGCCTAGGCCCGTGGTTTCATTAGACTACCAGCATTCTTAAAATGCTGAGAAAAACAAATTTCACTCAAAATTATAATAATAATACAAGATCAGGTAATTAATACAAAAAAATATAGTAAATTCATTCTTAAAGACCCTAACATACAAAATGATAAATGCAGAAAATGCCAACGCGCATCTGAAACCATCCAACATATTACTGGTGCCTGCCCAGCCTTAGCACAAACAGATTACACTCACAGACACAATCAAATCGCTAATATTGTCCACCAAAAACTTGCCATTAAATTTAAACTTATTACAAAAGCTGTTCCTTATTATCAATACTCCCCAAAACCAGTATTGGAGGGTAGGAGTCACAAAATATACTTTGACAGAGCAATACTTACAGACAAAACTATACATAACAATAGACCGGAGTCCGGTCTATTGTTATGTATAGTCCGGACATAACTGTTATAGACAAACCAAACAAGATTGTACATTTAATAGATACAGCAGTACCCAATACTCATAATTTACAGAAAAAAATAACTGAAAAAATACACAGAATTAAAAGAAGAAATTACTAGAATCTGGCAAATGGATAAAGTATACATTGTACCCTTGGTCCTCTCCAGCACTGGTGTCATACCCAAACACCTACTACATTATTTGCGACAGATAGAATTACCCACCAATCTTTACATTACAATGCAGAAAGCTGCCATACTCAACACATGCCGTTTAGTTCGTAAGTTTTTGCAAGACGAGCCCCTTCCGATAGATAATACCCCAAATGAACTCCACTTGGCGTAGACCCGTGGTTTTCATTAAATACCGAATTTATTCGAGAAGTAACAAAGGACAATGGCAGATCTCCATACATCAAAATGTCTGAAAATAAATTGAAGCGAACAGTAATAAAAAATATATCAAAAAATTTGGCGTAAGTAACAGAGTCTATAAATGATTCTATTTTCACTCAGGAAAGGTGGAAAAAGAAGATATCGGTGTTTGAAGTTTTAGTTAAGAATGAACAATGTAGGCGAACAAGGAAAGTTATAGTATAAAAGTTAAACAATGTAGGTAGGTACGTTTGAATTATCAAATGACATATGCCAGATTGACATCAGAACGCGGAAGTATTTTGTAGCACCTAACTGTCACAGCCAAAGACAAAAGCAGAGATGCACATTTTAAATCGATTTTATGTGAAATCGATACAACTTTAAAACGATTCTGTGACGTTTTTATTTGATTTAAACGTTGTTTTGCTTCCAAAATATTAGCATATTGATATAATGTTGATTAAATATTAAATAACTGCATTTTAAACCAAACCAACGCTATAAAGGTCGATCGTATCGATTACTTATTTAATAATCGATACGGATATAGCACTCACGTCTATTCCTGTCACACCATTGTCTATGGCAACAATAAAATAAAAAAGTATTCGTAATCAATTGGAATGCTTTTTATCATCATAAAATACTCCAGCTTTAACGAGACAAAGTGAAAATATTAAAAATCGTAGAAAAAAAAAACAATTTGTTTTGTTCATATGAAGTTTAAGGTCGCCACAACAAACCCAGACCAAATTCTGCCATTGTCCTTTAACCAACTAAAAATAATAATAAAACCATTTATTCTCAGGTAGAAATACCCATAGATAAATACCTTGAAGTCTAACATAAATACAAAAAAAAAATTATTAAACGAAATGCGTGTTGTTGTTTACTCTGTTTTCATGTTAGGCTGCGTGTTATTTCGTAACCTACCATGAAAACGCCGATATACAACACCCTTCGGCCAAAACTTTTCCTTTAAAAAAGTCTCAAGTTGTTGAGTCGGCACCCGAACCACGTACGATTTGAAGTTCGTATTATGGCGAGACTCCAATCTCTTGACTCTCAAGGTCCAGTTGGTCTTCGTGCGTAGGTACTCCACCACCTCCTTGGTAGAGTGATGCAGCCGGGACACGTACATCAGTGTGGTTGCTACTGCGGGACGCAGCAGCATTTTAGGTCCTGCTAATACGGTACCACAAATATTTCGACAAGTAGGTTTCTTCTTCTTCTTCCTCTCAACCTTGATGAAGCCGTCCTTGTCGCACGTTTCCTTTTCGGGGACTCTCAGTTCCACGACCTAGTGATGGGGGAGTTCACGATGCTCCTGTTTACCTCCTTTATTCGCCTGCCGATTTTGCCTCGTTTTGCATTCGGCAGTAACATCGGCATAGGCACGTTTGGTGTTTGACGTAACCGCATTCGTCATCACCTTGACAGGTGTCGACGACCCGAGGTCAGCAACAGTACACGAGGCGAGTGCATTACCGCCGGCAGGCGATGCAAGCAAATTCGCTGACTCGAACTGCCGATCGATGCATTTTGCGCCCCGCGTTGTGTGTTGACGTTAGCGTTGGGTGAGCTGTTTATAGAAATAGCGTTATGCAATAACACTACCCCTGCACGTAGCTCACTTATGGTGCTGTCCGACTTCTCTAACTTGGACTGCACCTCGGCCAGGCTGGACTTTAGAGATGTTATGTCCTTCAACAGCCTGGTTACGTTGACGTGGTCGAATGTGACGGGCGACAACTTATGCAGATCCTTCGCCACAAAAGTAGGCACGTCGTCAGGGTCGGTCACCTTCAATAAAGAGATGACGAGACGGCATCTGATCCAACTTGTTCAGCGCCTGATACAGTAGCTTTTTACATACATACATACATAGACTCACGCCTGTTCTCCCCGAAGGGGTAGGCAGAGGCATATTTACGCCCACATTTCGCCAGTGTTTTGATCCCACGTAATAGGTGGCGAGCCTATTGCCGCTTATCGGGATTACTCTGTCCATCTTCCAGATTCTAATTATTTCCTCTTTTAAATCTGTGTATTTTTTTTTTCTGTGATTGTCTTTTGTAGGTTGTGTGTGTTAGGGACTGCTATGTCTATTATATATCCGTGTTTATTTTGTTTATCTATCATGGTTATATCCGGTCTATTGTTGTGTATCGTTTTATCAGTTAGTATTGCTCTGTCGTAATATATTTTGTGATTCTGATTCTCCAGCACCGGTTTTTGGATTATATTGATTACAACTTTTGGTGGTAAAAGGTTATGTTTTATAGCTAACTTCTGATGAATAATATGGGTAATTTGATTGTATCTGTGGGTATAATCGGTTTGAGCTAAGTTTGGACAGGCACTGGTAATGTGTTGAATAGTTTCGGAGGCGCGATGACATTTCCTGCATTTATCATTCTGAACGGTTGGGTCATTAAGTATAATTTTTTTGTAATTTTGTATTTATGACTTGGTCTTGTATGGAAATCATAAAGCCCTCGGTTTCTGGAAACAGTGAACCTAATTTCAGCCATGCATTTGAGGCATCTATATCGATGTGTGGCTGTTCTAGATCGTGCAGATGTCTTCCATGCAGTTCTTTGGAACGCCATTTATTAATCTTGTCAGTGACATGAATTTGTGGGGTTTTATAAACAATGTTTCTGTTGGATAAATTTTTTTGTCGGTATCAACTATTGCTGAATGAATATTGCTAGTGATAATTTTGCTGAAGAAAAAAACTCGCAGGTTTTGTATTTGCCCTTCCCATAGTACATTTAGGTCTATGAGTCCCCTTCCTCCTTTTTCTCTCTTCGCTGAGGTTCTTTCGATAGCTGACTTAGGGTGCAGGTAGTTGTGTTTCGTTAGTGTGGACCTGATTTTAATTTCTAAATTGCGGATATCTGTACGTGTCCATTTAACTACTCCAAATGAAAATGTCAACACGGGTATTGCAAATGTATTGATTGCTTTGAAGAGATTTTTCGAATATAAATGTTTTTTGCATATTGAGTTTAGTCGTTTTGTGAACTTTAAGCATAGATCCAAAAAAACCTCAATAAATAATTTTGTCCAGCTAGCATGTTCTAGACGAACCACAGAGCATCTCCTCAGCACACACGATTCACCATTCAGTATCTTTCCCTTCTTGTCTCTAATTGCTGTGTATTCTGAGCATTGAGTTTTCCTCGAACTGCGCGAACGGACTTCCAGAAAAACTTAGTGTTTCTCCGAAAGTCGTCAGATAATCTACTATCAAACTCATCTTTCTTTTCCTCTTTTTTCCTTTTAACCATTTCTTTCACTATTCTTTTAGACCTAACAAACTCCTTTCTTGCTTCATATATTTCATCACTCGTTGCCTTTCCCATTCTTTCATTATCTCTGGCAGCCAACCAATCTAACCACGCTTTCTTCTTCTCTGATACTGCTGATTGTACATCCCTGTCCCACCATATATTCTTAACCTTTCGTAGTTTCCTTCTCTTGATCACACCACATACTTCAGACGCTACACATACTATCTCTTTTCTAAAGGAATGCCATAATTCTTCCATATCATTTATGCCATCGAACCTCTCAAATCTTGATATCAATCTTCGTTTATACTCATCTTTCACATCTTTCTCTTGCAGATTTTCTACTTTTATTCTTTCCAAGACCCTTTCTTTGAATATTTTCTCGGTGTCGCCATCCTCTAAATTATCCGGCTCAACACCAAAAAGTGGTCTGTATGGATGCCGATTCCTCGAAAAACTCTTGTATCCAACACATTCTTTCTCAGTCGTTCATCTACTATTACAAAATCAATCATACTTCTTCTAACATTTTTCGCCTCACGTGTATACAAATGTATCCTTTTGTGATCAAACATGGTGTTTGTCACACAAAGGCTCCACTCCAAACAAACCTCAAGCAGTTCTTTTCCATTTTCGTTCACACTCTTATCACCGAATCCACCTAAAACCCTTTCAAATCCGTCTCGCTTTACTCCCACCCATCCATTGAAATCACCTAACAAAATCAATCTTTCGTTATCCTTACAGGTCCTCAGAATATCTCCCAAAACACCTGTCTTTCGTCTTTTTCTTGTTGTGACATACCCGTTACTAAGGTAAAGGCTCCTAATACCGAGGTAGTCAAAATCGGCTCCTAATTCCGAGGTATTTTTGTTTTGCTCTCTCTCTGGTATCTTTTGGTATCTTTTGAATATTATTACGTAACTACTTAAAAACAGGATTCACTCATTCCATGTTTCAAACTTGCTCACATACGTGAAGTTCGTAAGTGTAACCCCGGAGCAACTAGCTAAAATCAATCAGTCTCTGCCATGGTGTCGACGCGAGTGGTTTTTTCATACAAACACGGATCCTGTTAGTAAGTGAGCTCATTTTTTTAACGTAAGTTTTTGTTGTGATTTTAACATAAGGTACTGAAGGTAAGCAAATTGTCAGTATTTTGTGTTATTTTACTTGCCATAATTATTAAGATAATTTATGTTTTAAATTGATTTACTATCTAAAAATATAAAACAAAATACCACGGAGTTAGGGTACATTTTTAAGCGTATTTCCTAATTCGGAGGTACCATCGGTAATAGGAGAAACACTACATCGTATTCACTTGCTTATTACTTTTAATACAATATTTTTTTTAATGAGTCGTTTGTTCATTTAAAATTATTAAAATTCTTTCGAAGAAAGAACCTAATTCCGTGGTATGTTTTATTGGATAGAAATCTTATTAAATGTTGTCAAACATGATCCAGAAAACAACATTTTCTTTGAAAGGCTTAAATAAGAAGTAGCTCTTTAGTCTAATAAAATGTAATTATTTTGTACAGATTTTGACTGATATTAACACTTTTCAATCACAGAAATGTTGGTACCAGTAAGAATTGAATAAGTTATTTATTCGGCCGAATTTTTATGGGTCGGAATAAGGATTACAAATTACAGGAATTTCTCCTAATTCAGAGGTAGGATTTTGGTATACCTCGGTGTTTGGCTCTATGAGCTCCTAATACCAAGGGTATGCCTCCGTATAAGGATCTCCATAGAGCCTTACACCGAGGTATGGCAACCACAAATAGTATTTTAGGGTTCCTTAGACCAAAACTTTCGCGTCATATCGGAATCCTTTATACACGCGCCGGCCGCCCCGCTACAATTTAGCGTTTGCGCTTAGCCGCATTTTGGATTTTCTTGATACCTACCCACTAAGATATATTAAAATTTTATATGAACGAATATGTGTGTTATTAATAATTTAGAATAAGTAAACTATCTACTTGAAATTTAATCAAACTTTTTAAACATTTATTATTTTATTTAAACACTCCTTTGTGACTAGAGTAAGAGCATATTTTTAAGAAATAGCACTACTATTTTACTATTATTATTTAACTTATGAAATTGCTGTACGGAACCAATTAACTCCTTTTTATTCTACGTCGGAATTAGGAACCAACTACCGCGGTATTAGCTTTCAAGCCTGAAAATACCTCGGAATTAGGGAAAATCGACTTTGCTATAAAACTATTTTTTTTTCATGAATAAATCTTTTGAAAAGTCACATAATAATAGAAGTTATACAAAATTTAATGTCCATTTTAGCTGAAATAATATTTTTACATAGGCTAACCGCTAAAATATTTACAAATGCTTATTTTTCCTGCTTGCTTCCAAATGTCACGAAATACCTCGGTATAAGGAGCCTTTATGCCATGTTGCATATGCCATATGCCATATTGACCGGGGCGTAAACCCCTAAAATAAGAATACGAGTAAGTCCTACTTTCATTCTCATCCATAGTAGCCTTGCATTTACACATTCAAACTCTTTTACGCACTCATTCATTCGCACGGACAGTATTAAATCAACTCTGGCTCTGGTGGTACTATCTACTCCGGACCAATACGCCGTGTAGCTGCCATGCTTGGTAGTGTCACATCCTTTCTTTTCCGTCCATTCCACCGCCAGCATTCAATGTTGCAAATCTGCTTTCAGTAGGTCGCTTTTCGCCCTCGCGGGAAACGAGACGTGACGGGTTGCGAACCGCGTCGCCGCCATTTAAAGAAATATTAATGTCTGTCCTCATAGCGTTCCCACGAGTAATAGGGATTTAAAATGTTCATCCCCGCAGAGCCCTGTACGGGCGTAAGATGGAATCCTAGCTATGCCCTGTGACCACCAACACAGGCACCCTCCGTTTGAGACCAGCTTACCCTCTGGCCACGAATCCCTCGGCACGGGTCAGTTTACACCTTAGATCGGGGATTTGTGTCGAGCATGCTCCCTGAAAGTTGGTTTAATTTCGGAGTTTTCCTTCTCCTAGACAGGTTGCCAACCAAGGCTAACGAGGCCCATCTCCCCGAATCCCATCTCTCAGTGTTAGTTAAAATACTCCTCCGAAACGGCTGGACCGATTTGTATGAAATTTTGCATGTTTGCCTATAAAATAGGCCTGAGAATCGGTCGTAATCAATTTTTCAAACCCCCGAGTTATAAGGGTTGCCAACCCAAAAAAATATTTTGGTATTTTTTGGACATTATATTTTTTTATTCTTTTTTTATTAGGTGGCATTAAAAATACATACAACTATTAATTTTCAGCCTTTTGGCATCAATCCCATTTTAATAGCCATATTAGTAATTTATTTATATCACTAGACCATTTCTGTTGTCCACACCACGCGCATACCGGATTCAAAAAATCGATTCTCAGTGTTAGTTACAATTACAAAACTCCTCCGAAACGGCTGGACCGATTTGCATGAAATTTCAAATGTATATTCTTTAAGTCTAAGTATTGATCGTAATCTATTTTTCAAACCCCTCAGTCATAAGGGTGGTCCAATCTAAATAAATACAATTTTTTTATTTTTTTGGTAAATTTCTTAAGCCCTGATGGATGGATGGATGGAAAAAAACGGAATGAGAAAAAAGACCTTAAAAAGACGATATGGAGTTCGCCGGGTCAGCTAGTCTAGTTATAATATGTAGCGCTGTAAAAACTGTTGGTTTTAAGGTTGTAAGCATTGCCATCAGTAGCGTTTATGAATGTATATTTATTTTCGCATATAGTTTGCCATTATTTGCTAATAAATTATTACCGCTAATAAATTATTATGATCTACAATAATAGTTTCATTATACTCGTCACTTTTGTCAGTCTGAACAGTACCTACCAGTTACCCTGCAAGGCAGTTGCCAGTAACCCAGTACCAATACCTACCTCTCTCTATCCTACCGGCTACCATCCAGGAAAAATCAATTCATCTCGATGGAAATTAAAAAGTTTATTCTGAGATTTTTAGAGTATGTCCTTGATAGCAGATCATTTTATTTATGCGGGTATCTGGATACCATGTAAAATCTGTATTTTCTAACGATTGAGTTTGAAGGTCACGTTAAATTTGAATATTACCATAATAAAATAAGGATGGATTACCAAAAGCCACTTCGTAAGCCTAACATATTCTCAGTTGGCTTCCAGGAAATAAACAACTTTATGTAAGACAGTAGGTACAGTATTACTAAAAAGAAAACCTTGTTAGTTTGAATCTTAGATTCAAACTAACAAGCTGAAGACTACATTTCACATCTAAACACACTATGCCGAATTTACGCGACCGAAGTTCCGCGATCAAAATTCCGTTACGATGTATTCGGCTGATATGTCACACCATAAGCACCGTACTTACGCAACCGAAATTCCGTTGCGCAACTTTATGTAGTATTTTGGTTGACAATCGAACCGAACGTGGGTCGCGTACATAATGTGTGCTCTACTACTAGTATCATCGTCGACAATCGTACCGAACTTCGGTCGCGTATAATGTGTGCTCTACTACTAGTATCTTTGTCGGCAATCGAACCAAACTTCGGTCGCGTATAATGTGGCCTCTACTACTAGTATCATCGTTGACAATCGAACCAAACTTCGGTCGCGTATAATGTGGGCTCTACTACTAGTATCATCGTTGACAATCGAACCAAACTTCGGTCGCGTATAATGTGGGCTCTACTACTAGTATCATCGTTGACAATCGAACCAAACTTCGGTCGCGTATAATGTGGGCTCTACTACTAGTATCATCGTCGACAATCGTACCGAACTTCGGTCGCGTATAATGTGTGCTCTACTACTAGTATCATCGTCGACAATCGTACCAAACTTCGGTCGCGTATAATGTGTGATCTACTACTAGTATCATCGTCGACAATCGTACCAAACTTCGGTCGCGTATAATGTTTGCTCTACTACTAGTATCATCGTCGACAATCGTACCGAACTTCGGTCGCGTATAATGTGGGCTCTACTACTAGTATCATCGTCGACAATCGTGCCGAACTTCGGTCGCGTATAATGTGTGATCTACTACTAGTATCTTCGTCGACAATCGTATCGAACTTCGGTCGCGTATAATGTGTGCTCTACCACTAGTATCATCGTCGACAATCGTACCGAACTTCGGTCGCGTATAATGTGTGCTCTACTACTAGTATCATCGTCGACAATCGTACCGAACTTCGGTCGCGTATAATGTGTGCTCTACTACTAGTATCATCGTCGACAATCGTACCGAACTTCGGTCGCGTATAATGTGTGATCTACTACTAGTATCATCGTCGACAATCGTACCGAACTTCGGTCGCGTGTAATATGTGCTCTACTATTAGTATCTTTGTCGGCAATCGAACCAAACTTCGGTCGCGTATAATGTGGGCTCTACTACTAGTATCATCGTCGACAATCGTACCGAACTTCGGTCGCGTATAATGTGTGCTCTACTACTAGTATCTTCGTCGACAATCGTACCGAACTTCGGTCGCGTATAATATGTGCTCTACTACTAGTATCATCGTCGACAATCGTACCGAACTTCGGTCGCGTATAATATGTGCTCTACTACTAGTATCATCGTCGACAATCAAACCGAACTTCGGTCACGTATAATGTGTGATCTACTACTAGAAAAGTTGCCGCCGAACTTCTGCGGTTACGCCCGACCGAAGTTACGCTGTACGCTATAACGCAACGTAAGTTCGGCATAGTGTGTCGTCAGTAATTCAAATAGCATTGCAGGCGTAATCGTGTCGAACTTCGGTCGCGTATATTTGGCATAGTGTGTTTAGACACTTAGGGTCTCTAGCAAAATTTTTACTTGCAATAAAGGATCGAAATCATTAATAGTAGTAGTAGGACAATATATAAGTAAGCCACATACCTTGCTTTAGCCTCCTGCGGGTACAGGTCAGAATTTGGCTTGTACTTATCCCATAATTATTAGACTAAGGATAATGTGTCACTGTTTGTTTATCCCTAATAAATAAATAAATAATTATGTTCTGCATGATAGCAACGCTCTCGCTCAGGCAGAAACCATCGTCGACCAACACCGGAATTTCCTTCTGCGGATTCAACTATAAACACAAAGCAAATATTTTAATATGGTATTTATTTGGCTGTGTTTAAATAAATAATATAAGTAAATAACAATATAATTCAATTAAATTGTAAAATAATATAAAAAATCTAATTAATATATACAAGAAGTGAAAAATAAAAACTTAAAAATTAAGAAGGCGTTATGAAACTCATACGCATCGCAGCCAATTGGAAGCGTGCCCAGAAAGCATTACCTCGTTCGCGTTGTATGGCTATACTTATTTTTTGAGCTGAATACGTGCCAGCCCTCTGGTCACGCGAGGCGTCTATGAGTCTCTTTGCGAGAACTCTAAAAAGTGATCTCGCACTTGGACCCCATGGCCCCAATGTTTTGACGACCGGTTGGCGCAGCGGGAGTGTAAGCGACTGCTACGCCGAAGGTCGCGGGTTCGATTCCCGCTCAAGTCAAACATTTGTGTGCGTGAACATGGATGTTTGTCTTGGTCTGGGTGTTTCTATGTATAATATGTATATATTTACAAAAAAAAAGTATATACGTATGTTTATCCATTATCTAGTACCATAACACAAGCTCTGCTTAGCTTGGGACTAGATGGTGATGTGTGAATGTGGTAGAATATATTATATTATTATATTATTATTTACATATTTGCGCCGTTTGATGTTCTCCGCTGTAGCAGCAGCAGCGCCCGCACTACCTGTTGTGCTGGGAAGATGAGATGGCGCAAGGGTATCGACACATGTTGCGTCCCATACCAAAGGCCTACCCAGCTTTAAGCAGTAACGACATCCCGTCTGGTCTTTTGCCTTCGTCGCGTGCCAAGCCTTGAGGTTCAAGTTGGGATGGAACGCCAGCGGTGGCAACGATGCGGAGTGACACATGACGCACCTAAACGGAGGCAAGTAGCGAAGCGAAAGGTCGTATCGTCCAACATGGTACCTTATTGGACGATGGCAGTGCCTAAAGCCAGAGGCCCGATTCCTATTCTCCCACAGCCAGCAGGCGAGCACGCTCCGCAGTGTTGGACGATGTATTGAGAAGGTTTTCTCTGACCATGCTGCAAAGCGGCCCATCCCATTGTCTCTGGGAGGATAAGTTTTGGGGTAACTCAGTTCCTGGACAAGCATTTCTCCAAGCGTTCAAGGCATCGTCTTACACGGCACCTCAGAATCAAACAGTGTGGGAGTTGAAATTTTCCTAGTCAATTCTGCAGTGCTGTGGACCGATGACAAGAACGCTGGCAGGCTTACGCCGGTAATTTTGCGAACGCTGAGGCCGCCCAAGTCCACAGGTAAAGACGCCTGTAGCCACACCCGGTCGTTCAGGGCCACATTCAAAACTTTATTCAGGGTATTCTGTATAATTTTGTCAATTTGAATGAGTGGGGTCAGATTTTTCCAAAAAGGTGAACACCGTAATGCGTGCGTAAATTTAGGGACAAAAGGACAATATCGAATAATAGTGAAAGCCGAATGTATATTAAGTAATTTTGAGTAGCCTGTCAGAAATTTCACTAAAATTTTGAATTTTTTCCTGTATAAAGGAATCAAAACCGTCGTCTAAAATTGGGGACCCCAGGAGGCGAAGAGAAATTTTTTTCAACTTGGGTGATATTGGGAGCCAAATTTTAAAATTTTGAAAGAATAGATGTTTTATCTAAATTGTCACCACCAAAGCAAAATGGTCATCACAAGACCACAAGTCTACACGTGCCAATAGAAACAAATTCAACATAAGTAAATGGTTTAAGAAGCTACGCCAAACTTCAAGCCTCAAGACGCACTAGAAGAAGAAAACGGTAATTTAAAATCTCTAACGCGATACAAAAGCTTTCTTTGCGACTTTTTCGTCTTTGTGTCTTTTTCTCTCTTTAGTCTTGTGGAATGTTCCTCCAAATAGAGGGAGGATCCCCTGACCAGGCTAGGTGGTGCCTGGTGGACTGAAGCTCGTCGGAAGTATTCGCGCAAGTGGGATCGTGTGTGCGAACTTCACTTGCGCGATTCAGGTCTTTTAGTTCCGTCGTGTTCGATAGATGTCGCCTTGATGATTTTTTTCGCCGTCGTTCCCTAGATGGCCACAGTAGTAAGTAGCGCTACACACGCAATTAGTTTTATAACTGAGGATCAGTAAGCTAATTGTTTTATTTTTTGTATCAATAAAAATTTACGACTGCCCTAATTGTTCAAACAAGATTCTAACAAGCAATAACTATTAGTGTGTTGTTGGCCAGTAGGGGCGGAGTAGCCGTCGAGGTCGATACGTTTCTTCGATGGAACACACAAATATTTTACGGTTATGTACTGTAAGTTTATTTGATTTTCTTTGTGAGTAGAGAATTTGCTTTAATAGCACTAACAACTGCAACAGATTTTAATAAAGTAATAGAGGATGACATAATTAAACTAAACTTTACGAGTAGAGGTGTTTGTATTCTAAATATGTGTTTTATCCCTGACCAGCCAGTGTCTGAAAATCACCGGTGCTAAATGCGCGGGCAGTACCGTGACATTTGGTAGGTACAGAAAAAATGTGAAAGAAACTCATCTAAGTTACTGCTTTTTACTATTTTGATGTCAAAATCGCCTAATTTGATCGCCTGATGGCAATGAATACAGATTTACATAATAGAAGCGCATTTCTTAACGATTTCGTGTGCCGATTCCAAGTGGCGTGTTGGCGGGTGTCGTCAGTTCGTCTCTCTTGCACTCATAGAGACAGCTGTCACAGCGCGACTGCCACGCCGCCTAGCGGCAATTTGGGTCACAAAGTTTGTCTACAGAGCGCCCATTAGAAATGCGCCTCTATATAAATATCTATGCTCTATGCTGATGGTAAGCAATAACCGTCGCCATGGACACAAGCAACACCAGAGGGTGTGATTGTTTTAGGAAATACCAGTCTGTGACATGTTAGACACTGAAATAAAGAACTCGTTGAAAAGGTTTGCTATAGTGACAGGGTCTGAAACTAGATTGTTATGGTGTCTTATAAAGTCTATTTGTTTGTAGATGTTTACTGCATCTACTTTATTTTTAGGGATCCTGCCGTTTTGCCAAAAAGATTTTGACAACATTTCATTCAACCTTTATTTATACCATTGCAATATTTCGAAAGATTTTAGTACGCATATTTTGTCAAATTTTTACTTGGCAAAATATTACCAAGTATATCAAATCACTCAGAGCGGCGGCTACGGCTACCAAACGATGTAATTATACACGTAGATATAAGAAAAATAAACCTGTAATGGGATGGAACAGGCATGTCAGCGAAGCATATAGGAAAGCCAAACAAAAATTTGGACAATGGTGTTCTCTTGGCAAACCTAATTCCGGTGTTTCTTATAACGAGATGTGTGAGGCTAGAAGGATATTTAAGAGTCGTCTCAAGTGGTGTCAAAACCACAAAGAACAACTACAAATGGATGTTCTGGCCCCTCACCACTCGAAAAATTACTTTCGTTCTTTTCGGAAAGCCACGAATAGGCTAAATACGAAACCAGCTATTCCTGTGTGTGTCGATGGCATAAGTGATCCCGGAGAAATTGCAAACTTGTTTAGTGAACATTTTGTTGTCAAGTCACCTTTGGGGCCATCGCGATCAGTGCTCAATGTTGAGGCTGGCAAGAGAGTGGACTTTAGATGTGCCGCTAAGGAAGTAGATTTAATAATAAGGTCAATGACTAGAGGTAAATCGCCAGGCCACGATGGACTGAGTATAGAGCACCTCCAGCATGCAGGGCCTCACTTGCCTAGATTGTTGTCTATGCTTTTTAATTTCTGTGTCAGTCATTCACATATGCCTCATGATATGATAAAAACAGTGGTAATACCTATAGTTAAAAATAAAACTGCTGATCTATCAGATAAAAATAACTACCGGCCTATCTCTCTTGCCACAGTTATTTCGAAGGTGTTTGATAGCATGCTTAACGCACAGCTAACTCAACACATACACTCCATGACAATCAGTTTGGTTTTCGCGCCGGACTATCTACGGAAAGCGCAGTGTTGTATGTTAAGCATGCTGTTAGGTACTACACGAAACGAGATACACCTGTACACGCGTGCTTCCTCGACCTCTCAAAAGCTTTTGACCTGGATTCTTATGATATACTATGGCAAAAGCTGGAGGCTACCAGTTTGCCGGTTGAACTCGTAAATATTTGCAAGTACTGGTATGGGAACCAGGTCAATAGCGTGAGATGGTCCGGGACCATGTCAAAATGGTGTAGGTTGGAAAGTGGAGTGCGGCAGGGTGGTTTGTCCTCACCGACCCTATTCAATTTATATATAAATGACCTGGTAGTTGCGCTCAGTGGCACGGGCACCCGTGTCGGCTGTCATATAGATGGTATAAATGTTAATAACATAAGTTACGCGGATGACATGGTGCTGCTGAGTGCGTCCGTGTCTGGAATAAAGAGACTAGTCGCCATTTGTGAAGCCTACATTAACCGGCATGGGTTGAAATACAACGCTACCAAAAGTGAGGTCATGGTCTTTGGGGTCAAAGGGGAAGATATAGGTCAGTTTCCGAACGTAATGCTTACGGGTACAGCCTTAAGGAAAGTTTTTTTTTTATAGTAATAGGCGGCAAACGAGCAGACGGATCGCCTGATGGTAAGCAATTACCGCCGCCCATGGACACAAGCAACACCATAGGAGACACAAGTGCGTTGCCGCCCCTTGGGGTTGGGAAAAGGGATAGGATGAGGAGTGGGATGAGGGAGAAGGAATAGGGGATAGGGCCTCCGGCACTCTCACTCACCGAACGAAACGCAACAGTTTAGGTACTGTTACTTTTACGTCGATTTTCTGTGAGAGGGTAGTACTTCCCCAGTCGAGCCGACCCTTTCATGCTGAAACCAGCAAGGCTCTGCTACCGTAGTAACCAAATTTAAATACCTTGGACACATATTGACCTCTGACCTCAAGGACGATGACGATATCGAAAGGGCACGGAGGGCGCTGGCGGTGAGAGCGAACATGATAGCTCGCAGGTTTGCACGTTGTTCAGTTGAAGTGAAAACCACTCTATTCAGATCATTCTGTACATCTTTTTACATGTGCAACCTGTGGGCTAGATATACTCAAAAAACGTACGGCGCCCTCCGGGTCCAATATAACAATGCTTTTAGGGTGCTGATGGGACTGCCGCGATTCTGTAGTGCCTCGGGAATGTTCGCAGAATATCGTGTAGATTGTTTCTACGCCACTATGCGGAAACGATGCGCTTCCCTGGTGCGCAGAGTACGTGGCAGTACCAACAGCATCCTTAGCATGATCGCGAACCGGCTTGATTGTTTGTTTGTCAACCGTTGCTGCACAGTCTCTAATGGGACTGTGCAGCAATGAATGGTGGTCATGTCTGTCGTTTTTTTTTTTTTTCATATCTGTCCTCTGTGCTGTGTATATGTATATGTAATGTGTTAAACTGTATGTGCTACTAACATTAGGTTAAGTGTATTGTTACTAACAAAATGGATCTATGGTCTGAAATAAATAAATAAATTATTATTATTATTATTATTATTATTATTATTATTATTATTATTCCTCTTTATTTAATTTCAATCTCATTAATCTTATTTTATATAATTAAATCACTTTACAAAAAATATTTAACCATATAAAACAGGACCACGGAGACCCACCGACATCGGGCACAGGGACCAAGCTACCGGTGGTTAGGGCTCCAGAGAGAGGAACCTCCGAACGATGCGTGTCGTGTCCAGCAATACCGCCTTCTGTATAGAGGACTTGATCCAGCCGTCTAACGAGAGCCTCTTGAGGTGGTGGTCGAGGCTCTTGGCAATAAGACCATTTACGGTCACGACTATCGGTACAATGATCGCCGAGTCAATATCCCACATGTCGACAATCTCGTGAGCCAGGTCCAAATACTTAATTTGTTTATCTTTTTCGGCTTTCACGAGATTCTCGTCATGGGGTATGGTGACGTTGATGATCATTGCAAGGCGCTCTAATCGGTCTATCACAACTATGTCCGGCTTGTTAGCCGCAATAGTCCTGTCAGTAATGATAGACCGATCCCAGTACAGAGTAGCACGACCATTTTCAAGAACTGGGTCGGACACATACCTGTAGTACGGTACTTCGGAGTCGACAAGTTGGTACTTTAAGGCAAGTTGCTGGTGGACAATCCTGGCTACTTGGTTGTGTCTATGCAAATATTCGCCATTGGCAAGACGAGAACAACCGGATACTATATGTCTATTCGATTCACCAGGCTGGTGACATGCCCGACATATGTCGACCGTCCCATCCCTTAGAATATACTTCCGGTAGTTGTTCGTCATGACAACTTCGTCCATAATCGCAAAGACAAAACCTTCTGTTTCGGCGAAGAGATCGCCGAAACGCAGCCAGGACACCGACGCTGGAAAATCTACGTCGGGCCCATGCAAGACCCGGTAAAAACGTCCATGCAGCTCTACCTTTCCATACTTCCCTGCGCTCCTCTACACCAAGTACGGCAGGTTTGCGCCAGTTCTCTTTAGCCAGACCTAGCGGGGTAAGCCCTCTGTCCACTGCGACCACATCTCGGTGCACACCCGTGTCGGTGTGGAGAAAGTATTCTCTGAGATTGCACACCTCGCGATTGTGGAGGGTCTTGGCACTCAAGAAGCCACGACCCCCACACTTGCGCGGGATGTACAATCTCATCACCGACGAACGCGGGTGATGCATTCGGTATGTCGTGAGTAGACAGCGAACATTCCTATCCAAGGCATCCAATTCTGTTTGAGTCCATCTGAGTATGCCGAAGGAGTACATTAAGACGGGCATGGCCCAACCGTTACAGGCACGCACCTTATTTCCGCCCGATAAAAAGCTTTTTAAGACTTTCTTCAGGCAGCGAAAGAAACGTGCCTGCAACGCCTGTTTCATGCCAGCGTCATCAATGCTTAATGCCTGCGACATACCCAGATATTTGTAGGTTTCGGTTGCAGAGAGAGATCTAAGTTGTGTGAAATCTGAGAGCTCTATACTATCAGATTCCACACTCCTGCCTCGCTTTACATGCATGACCGCACATTTATCCACACCGAACTCCATCTTAATTGAATTACTAAAGCTTTCAGTTATCTTTAGTAACTCAGTTAATTGGAGGTCAGTGGGGGCAAATAGTTTGAGGTCATCCATAAAAAGGAGGTGAGAAATAACTTGACCTCTAGTCTGCAACCGACAGCCTAGCCCTGAACTTTCGAGCAAAGTGCTCAGTGGGTTCAGTGCTAGGCAAAACCATAGTGGACTCAAACTGTCGCCTTGGAAAATACCCCGCTTGATCCTTATAGGTACGCCGTACCCGCAAGGCTGTCGACATCCTGGATAGCGAAGCACCGTACTCCACTGCCCCATACATGCCTTCAAGAGGGCGCATAGAGTTGCATCGACTTTGTACAGCTCTAGCACCCTGAAGAGCCACGTATGTGGCACAGAGTCATAGGCCTTCTTATAGTCTATCCAGCATGTCGCCAGATTCTTTCGACTACGGCGAACCTGTTGGCTTATGGTCATGTCAATAAGGAGTAGCTCTTTAGTACCACGGGCCCCGCTTCTACATCCATTTTGTGATACAGATAAGATGTTATTTCTAAATATGTGTGCTTCCAATTTTGTTCTCAAAATGGATGTAAAAACTTTATATAGCGTTGGTAGGCAAGTTATTGGCCTATAGTTCGTAGGCTCCGTGGTACTACCAGCCTTAAAGAGCAGATGAGTTACGCCAGTTGTCATAAAAATTGGCAGCGATCCTAAATCCAGAGATGACTGAAATTGAGAAGCCAAACGAGCATGTGCACTGCGTAGCCATTTTAACCAGAAATTGTGCAGTCCGTCCGGTCCTGCCGATTTCCAGTTGGCTAACTGAAGGACTGCACAATATACATCTGTGGTGTCAATGGCTACGGGCTCCATGTGAGGTATTGCCTCACATGATCGTTTAACATCTCTAATCCAGTCATCTTCCGTATGGCTGATGGGAGTCGACCATATGTTGCGCCAAAATTCAATCGTATTCGCATCATCTGGCCGACGTCCATCATCCACACATGGGTCAGGTCGCTCCCAATTTTTATAAACCAACTTCTCATCTTTTTGGAATGCGCGATTTTGGGAGTATCGGGCTACCCTTTTCCTGTATCGTTGGATACGATTTGCCCACGCATAAACTTTCTGCTTCAGGAGGTCGATGCGTTCTGTGACCCGTGACGCATATTCTTGAGGACGGAGTCCCGTTCCCTTAAACGCCCGGTTCACAAAACGCATCACTCTCGGGCGGGTATTGCCCGACCTGAAGAAGATTAGCTTGCCTATGAGTGCCCTGGTCTCAGCAATACGCCGCTCAATTCTATGCTGCCAAGCCGGGACGGCATCTCGAGGAGCAATATCAAAACTGTTTTGTATTTTAATATTAGCTACTCGACACGCCGCTACAGCCGCACAGTACCGAATTGAGTGTGTATCGCTAAGATTTTCACTATTGTCTAAGTAAATAGGCAATAGTGAATCCAGGGCACACACAAGCGCCATTTTTTTTTATGCGTAGGTCTGTCTTGTAATGTAACATACCGATATTCCCCAATGGCACACTCCAAAGCACTCCTTATCTTATCAATGCACTGGGTACTTACTTGTGTATCCCTGTCCACCACCTCTTCACCTCCTTCTTGTTGACTATGATATATGTTTGGCACTGAAGCCACATTGCGTGTAGGAGGTGGGTTGGCAGGGATAACTGGCAAGTCTGAGCGTAGCCTCTCAAGTGCGTCGTCATCAAGCAGGCGGCAGCGCTGGATGGCTCGCACTTGATCCGACAGTCGCTGTGCCGAAACGTTGACAGCCGGTTCCAAGTCCTGAAACAGAGGCAGCATGCAATCACGGTACGCCGTAAGGTTGGTACCTCCCTCTGTAGCCACAAAATATGCCCGCATGACATTTTCGTTCATTGATTGTGTCCATCTCATGCGGTGCACATTACCACCGGTAGCGGGGGCCCTGTTCGAAACCGGTGGGTCTCGGGGTCCCAAGCGTAAGGGTGGCCGGCCTCTTCCCCGGCGACGTGCTGGTGTTGGCGACGACGGCGGGGAAAAATACTCGTCGCTCGACGAGCTCGACACCTCAACACTCGGCGATGCTGGCGCTGGTGCCGGCGGCTGTGAGGCGGAGCTGAGCGACGAGTCCGGGGGTCTAAGGCGTGCTACTGCTGCTCTGGCTCTCGTCGACATAGATTTTTCTTGGTATCATTATTTGTTGTTGTTTATAATTTCCATTTGACACCAGGTGTCATCTTGGCTATGTTTTTCGAAATACTATTTCTTCTGCTTTTATGGTTTTTATAAATTAGTCTGTATATTTATCTGATATTATATCTTCTTTTAGTTGTTTGATTATATAAATTATTGTACCGCAAAACTGTTATAGTAATTATTATTATTATTATGTCATTATGGCATTTGGTCTTTTATCAAATGATTTATTACAGCAAACAATCTTCAGACAATAAACGTTTGGTGATATTAGTTTATTTATGGAAGTAGTTAGAGTAGGTTAATTATAAAAAAAAAAAAAAAAAAAAAAAAAATGGTTAGGTTAGGTTAGGTTAGAACTTTGACCTCCTGCGGCGGCCATACTGGCGACGGCTGGGGTTGCACACATAGTGAGTCGCATCCGGCAGTTGGGCCTCGAGGTGGCCTTGTCAAAATCCGAGGCCATTTCATTTCATGGGCCTCGGAACAGGCCACCTGCAGGGGCCAACATAATGGTAGGAGGGGTCCGCATCGGCATTGGGACGAGCTTGAAATACCTCGGGCTCGTTCTCGATAGCCGATGGGACTTTCACCGGCATTTTGAGCGTTTGGCACCTAGACTCCTGGGGGCGGCGGCCGCCTTGTCGAGGCTGCTGCCAAACCTACGGGGGCCGAACGCCTCTTGCCGGAGGCTCTATGAGGGAGTCGTGCGGTCGATGGCCCTATACGGGTGTCCCATCTGGGCCGAGAACCTGACGGCCCGCAACGTTCGGGCGCTACGCGCACCGCAGCGCGCCATGGCCGTCAGGATAATTTGTGGCTACCGCACGGTCTCCTTCGGAGCCGCGACTCTCCTCGCCGGATGTCCGCCCTGGGACTTACAGGCCGGGCTGCTTGCGTCGCTTTATAAGTGGCGCCGCGAGGCCCGGTCAGTAGGCGGAGAACCCGCGCCTCGCGAGATTGAGGCGCGAAAGGCGGAACTCCGACAGGTCCTAGTGGCGGAATGGCGACAGCGACTCACGCACCCCAGCGCGGGGCTTCGCTGCATTGAGGCAGTGAGGCCCGTACTCGACGAGTGGCTGGAGAGACGACACGGCGACCTCACCTTCCGGTTGACACAGGTGATAACCGGCCATGGTTGTTTCGGCCGGTTCTTGCACCGCATTGGCCGGGAGGAGACGCCCGGGTGTCACCACTGCGGAGATCGCCGTGACCCAGTAGAGGACACGGCGCTGCACACCTTGGCGGAATGCCCTGCTTGGGCATCGCAGCGCCGAGACCTAGTCGCGGCGATAGGAGTGGTCGAACTCTCGCTTCGGACCTTGATTCGTTCCATGGTTCGAAGCGAGATGTGTTGGGACGCCGCCGCCTCCTTTTGTGAGACGGTGATGTCGATCAAGGAGGTGGCGGAGCGGGATAGGGAGCCCATGCGACCTGTCTCCACCCGCGGAACCGGGCGTCGTCGTCGGAGGGCGTTCAACGATCTCCGGCCACCGTGAGTACACGCCTGCGGACGGCGGGCCTGTTATACCGCCCCCCGTCCGCGAGGTCCGAGAGGCGGCGCACGTGTTCCGCGTGCGCCTCTCGTAGCGTTAGTAGACTACGTCGTTTTTTTTCCGCTTGTAGTATGAAAGAGGATGTATGAGGACAAGCATGATGGATGCAGATAGATGCATGCGAGGGACGGGGCCCGCTCGCGCGGGCCAGCTCAGGTGGGGTCGCGGCAGTAATGCTAACGCAGATCCCGCGACCCCGCCATTCAATGGGATCGGATAGAGGAACACCATGGTGGTTTTAGTGGGTAGTCCCGGCGCTTCTCGACGGGGAGTCTCCACACTCTCCCTAGACTGAGTCCCTTTAGGGGCCCAGCCTGGGGGGGTAAGCCCGTAAATTGTTTGGTTTCCACCATGAGTCAAAAAAAAAAGAACTTTGACCTCCTACGCACGAGCCGAGCGAGCGAAGCGAGCGGTGCCGCGGTAGCGGCCGGTGAGTGCCAGAAACGACTTGCATTAATAGAAAAAAGAGATTGTTTTTAGTAGGTTACCTGGAACTGAACTATTTAGATTAGGATAATTGTTGATTTTGCGTAAAAAACTGTTATTCCAACTGAAATATTTGACTAAATAAAAAATGTTAAAAGTACTAGTTGGTAAACAAGTTATAGTTTAAACGTTCATTTCCCAATCACCAGGCTTGCGTTACAATTTTTTGTGAATATATATTTTGCTAAGTAATTAATTTGACAAATTAAATCATGCGAAAAATTTTTTTGGAAGTGAAAATTTGTCAAATTCCTTTCGGTCAAACAAGGGAGACCCTTATTTTTAATTACATCCCAAGTGGCCTTGCCCTTATTTTCGAGCATTTTATGTACTTAGTTAAAATGATTTATATTTAGAAATAGCAATACACTTGTTCACACACGAACATGCCATTTCAGCGATATAATCCTACGTGAGTTTTTACCGAAACAATTATTGTTCGTGATTTTATTCAATTAAGAGAAAATCACGTACTCACCTAAGGTATATACCGCTTAGATGACACCTTACACACACAGCACACAACCGTAAAGTTGCGTGTGTGTACATAGGATAAGTTTAGTATATGTATAAGATTATGTACTTTAAGAATAAAGGAGTCACAAGTTTAATCCGACTTTGACTCGATACCCTTCCCATACCTCTGACGGTGGCCAAGACACCTTTAGCCATCAGTACTGATCAGCTCGATGAGTCTGTCGAGTTGGCCGTCAGAAAACCATTTCCACCATACCTAATTCCTACCCAGTCCGTCTGTCATCATAGGTCTCCGGTGGCAGATATCCCGCACCTATCTATATAAGTATATATAAATACGTATGGTAGGGCTAGGGTCTAGGGATTGTAGGAACAAATAGGATTAGGTTCTTAGGCGCGTACGAATCGTAGGTCTGTATCACAGCATACCACGGTAGTACCACGATAGTACGTGCCCTAGGTTAAGGGCCTAGTAGTAGGTGCGTATAAGTGCTTGTCTGTATCACAGAATACCACAGAGCACCAAGCCTATACGCATTATACGCTAGGTACAAGTTAGGATAGGTTTAGGATACATATAGGCATAAGGATAAGGATAACTAGGATAGGATATTATAGGTGATAGGCTACGACTCTAGGATAGTGAAGGTTAACAAGTTAGATTAATCCCTTAGTATTAAACATTCCTCTACCGTAGGGTTAATAGCGTAGGGCTGCTATCCCGCTGTTCAACACTTTTTTAATGTTTTGCTGTACCTATTGCAGATATTATATTTTTTTATCATAGTTGTTAATTTTCCATGGTTATAACTACCTGTACCGCTCTGAAGTTAATAGAACCTTCAATTCACTTAATAACAAAAAATCGGTAGGTTAAGATGGAATATCAACATTGATTCTTAAGTCCTGTGCTATGTCAATATTTTCAGCTTTGTGTTATTTAGTTAATATTTATTTTTTCGCATGGAACTTTTCCTGAATAATTAACGAACTGAAATTAAAGAACTGTACAAAGGATATGAGTAACTACAGACCGATCACCTTAGTACCCATATTTCCCAAAATTTATGAAAAGCTTATGCTCTCCAGACTATCACAATTCATAAATAAACATAAAATAATAAATCAATAACGAAATGGCTTTTAGAAGGGAAAATCCACATCTTTGGCAGCATTTTCGTTGGTAAAAACTATTAATGACAATGTGGATAAAAACCAACCCACTACAGTCATATTTCTAGATCTGAGCAAGGCTTTTGATCTTGTCAATTTTGAAAAATTTATAAACAAGTGCAAATGCTATGGCATCCGAAGAGTTGCTCTGGACTGGATACCAAGTTACCTATACAACAGATCCCAGTGTGTAGAAATAGCCCACATAAACAATAAATCGAAGCTGACATGTTACAGATCTCAATTCTTTAGAATTTCTCGTGGCGTGCCTCAGGGTAGCCCACAGGGCCGGCTACTTTCTTAATATATATCAACGAACTCCCAAAAGTTACTACACATAAATCCGACGATATATCTTTAGCTATACGGTATACCCAAAACTGATAACACTATGGAGCATGAAAATAGTGTAACATCGACAATCAACAATATAGTAACATGACTTTCACAAAATGACATGCAAGTGAATTTTTCTAAAACTTAGTATCTACAGTTTACAAATTATATGCTGAAACCACAATGCTTTTAACATATGTAGGTGAACCCATGGTGTACAAACTATTTAAAAATCTTAATGTGTTGACTCTAATGTCTATGTACAAATGTACATATTAGAAATATGAACCTAAAATAACTTATTTAACAATTAAAGTAAGTGGAAATTGTAAATATGCACACAGAGATCCCACAGAGTCAAAGATGGCGTCATGTAATAGCACTTTTCACCATAAAAATTGTTTCATAACTTCTATCAAAGTGTGTATTCATATTCCACGCCATTACGCCATTACACTCCATACGAGAACTACCTCTTACCCAATTTAAAATGCGATTGAAGCTTTGGCTCACCGAAAAATGATTTTACACGTTACCGGCGTTTCTAAATTAAATAATAATGTTGTACTATGTAATATAATGATGAGTAGGTAAATTTAAAATAATTATACTTATGTAATTCTCTATTTTAAAACATCAGAATCTATAAATATTATAGGTAATATTATGAATAATACTAAGTATGTTTAGTATTATTATGCTGTCATTGTATAAATACCAAGCATGTTTTCTGTTGTTAATATAAATAGTGTATATTTACATTTAAATTATATTTTTGAAAAGTAACTATATATTATAGAGCCCATTAATGACTCATTATAATTTTCGCATGCCTACTGAGGGCGGACAAATAATAATGTATGTCGGCGATACGCCAGGGTTATGGTGTCCAGACTCCATAATAAAAACACTCACGTAATATTACTTGGTTTATTTTCAGACGATTTCTAGCACAGAATTGAAACAAAATGTGACCTTTTTATAAACTAACCGACATTACACTTAATGTAACGTTTAACAACTCCTTTTCAACATATAATTGAAATTACTGTACGATCAATTATAAACTAATCAAAAATCTACATTAATATTGTAATGAATATTGCACAACACCAAATTATTTATTTTACACGAATAACAAATTTATTTTATTAACCAAACGCTGCTTTACAACATTGTCAACAGATGGCGCTATCAACAGGATGCAAATATAAACGCATGTTATTTATTACCGTAAAAATAAGTGTCAGAATAATGTTATTTAATACCAATTGATTTTACTTTGAAAGTTTCAGGAGTTATCTTAATAACTAAGCGATAAATTAAATACCCAATCTTTATAAACAGTTAAGCAGCCAATACAGTGCAGTCTAATATTGTAAAGTAGTGAAGTTCTCAGTTCTGTGTTCACAAATAGTTATTTAAATATCAATCTTAAATATTATCAACATTTTCGTAACAATATAATCATTATATATTAATTTGCGCCCATATGTACCTAACACCTTTGTAACCAGATCTCTGCGAATAAAGATTTCATTTCAGAGGAGTCACAAGTGCGTTGCCGCCCTTTGGGTTAGGGTTAGTTAGTTAAAAGCTAACAAGGTATAGGAGAAGGAGTAATAGGGAATGCGACCTCCGGCACTCTCACTCATCGAACGAAAGGGATCAATATAGGTACTGTTACTTTACGTCGATTTACTGTGAGATGCTGAACTCAGGAAGGCTCTACTACGTTTACAGCTTGCTATGGGGAGGCCACATAACTGAGCTGTTGCTGCTCTAATGCACAAAGTAAATGTGCAATATAATCCATAATTCTACTATGGTTTGTGCCCGGTCGAAGCGTTTCAGCAAAGTAGGCTAACCACTTGGTTAGGCTTGTAGTAGTCGTAGTAATCTAACCAGATTTGACAGAACACTAGCTTTTCCACCCAGCGACTGCCCGTAACCTATAAGGATAGCCGAATTCAATGGTTTAGACCAGTACGTGTACCTAAGTATATTTAACGGCATCTACTTGTCAGTAGATGCCGATCTTATGACGACTGTCAAAGATAATCAAGACAGCAGTGCTTTACTGCTTTCTAGGGCATCACGGTAGGTACAAGTGGTAATAGTAAGCGCTGTGAGTTTAAGACCGACATCCTTTGCATGTCACTCTGTTGGTATACTATAGGTACTATCGTTTCCTAGATCTCAGTGTAATATTATATTTGCAGGTACAATTGACTCTTCAAGCCGCACACGGGAGCAGCGATGTGTCGTCATTTCAATTGGTGAGTTAACATTTTATCCAATTTGCTTTCAATTTTCGATATATATGTATGATACACACACGTTTTATATTAATATGTGTACTAGTGTAGCTATGTAAATGTATAAAAGCAATAGTTTTAAATAACTAACTGAACATACATTTGTTTTTTTCAGCTTGCCCGACTTCCGTTTCCTACGGTTGAAACCGTAAGTATTACTATGTATTTGGAAATTAATGGTATAATATTCCGTATGGAACCGGATTAAGAATACATAATGGGAATTTCCTTCTGTAGGTATTGTAAATACACGAAGTAAATAGTAGCTCTGCGAAGAAACAGAAAGGTCTATATCTAAGTTAAGTATCTAAGTTGGTACACCGACCTGCATGTTGCCTCACAGTGCTACCGTGAAGCAATAAGAGACTATATTTGTAACAAAGAAAGGTTTGCACAAAGACTAGATGCAAAGCTCAATGTCCAATTGTAGGAATCATTAAAGACCACAAAAAGAACGTTTTGAAAAGAGGTCAGAGGTGGCTAGGGCTTCGAATAGATGCAACTCATGTAGCCTTTAAATCGTAAACCACCTATGAAGCGCATACCTTATAAGTCAATGAAACATAGTGTTCTGAGAGTCCTAACAAACTCGTCTAACCAGATTTTACAAAATATCTGATTTACCACAGACCACTACCCTACCTGACAATCACAACCCAAAGGGATAGCGATATGCCTGGCTTACACCGGTATGACACCTCACTTCTGTGATACTTACTATCACCTAATAGGCTAATACTTACTTACACGGTGTGGTGTGTTGTGTAGAAGCCGTACATGCCGAGCGCGAAGGAGATCGACCCGCGCTACAGCTACGCCGACGAGAAGTTCGCCGAGCTGCGCGAGTACACCAACTTCATGAACAGCCGCATGAAGGAGCCGCACAACCCGGTGATTATAACTATTAATAAACTAATTAATGCCACTGGGGTCTTTACAAACGTACCTACATTAACAAACACAATCAACACACAAACACCAAATAGATCTCACAAAGTGTTGTCGTGTGGGAATAAAACCCTCTTTAACCATTAAGGCAACCGTGCCGTCATTACATTTATATTATATAATTAAAACATGGGCGGAATCATAGATTGAAGTTATTTCTTGCTACCTTGTTACTTCTCTGAGTGCTCTACACCCAGAGAAGTAACAAGGTAGCAAGAAGGACCCGCAAAGGCCATTACACCAGCAATTGCCAAAAATATACGACTTACCGCTTGCCACCTCGTAAGCGAACAGGTCTAACTATATATTTGAGACACAAGTCCTCCAATAACGTGGCAACGCTTCTGACAGCTCTCCTCAATATACGGAGTACCGCACGCTGTGTCCTTCTGTAACGGCCCGATGAATTAGGGCCGGAACCAAAGCCATCAATGACGGCCTAGCAGGATGGAGTGTAGTGACTTATCAACAGCAAGATGAAGCCTTGATCTTAGGAGCTTTGAGTGAACCCTATATTTTTGCTAATTTTGGCAGTTATAAGACAAAGTACTGATAGAGCTTACATCCGCCGAACAAGTTATCACCGTAGTAGGTAATACTAATGTATGTAACGTAATGTAATACGTAATTATTTGAAAATATATGTAAAATACCTTGTATTTCCCTCAACGGCCGAAAGCATGTGTTACACCAGCGGACATGAGCTGACTGATGTCCTGCAGCGTCTTCGCCGTGAAGTGCGGGTTTCGGCATCTGCTCTCACTTTGTTATTCATATTATCTCCGTGTAAGCTATGCTCCAGCTTTGGCCGCGTGTTCTTTAAGACACTGGCCCAGCAAGCATCGTTAATGAGTATATATAACTTTCGTGGTCATTTGAGTACATCCGTGAACGTGGCGCTTGCAATAGTGCCGAAATATCGGTTACTCCAAACAAAGGTTCGTGGCACATGTCCCGAAAGATAATTTAAAATAAGTTATCCATATGTTGTCAGTCGGAGCGTCGCGAGATAATCGAGACGTCGTCCAAGAAGTTGTACTCGTTCATCGAGAAGCACGTGAAGGACCTGAAGCGGCTGCTGTTCGCCACGGATATCGCGCTCATGTCGATGGTGCTGCTCAAACTCAACAAGAAGATGGACACCTCCGAAGCCAAGATCAAGTCCACGCAAGCCAAGATACCCTTCGGACTGTACGCCAGCCCCGGTAGGTACGTTCAGATTATTTGGTTATATTCTCGCTCAAGGAACTTCAAATTAGACGATAGTGAGATTCCGTGTAAATATTGCTCAGTACCTACTAACCTAATACTTACTACTTCAATACTACTCAGTGAGTAGTGCGAGTGTAGTGCGACTCATCGCTCGACGCTTTCAAACAAAGCTAGCAAAACTACACACCCATTCCTCGGCAAATGATTTTCAGTTGCTAGCTTTACTCGCCAATCTTGCTACACGCTAATCGCAGCGGTGGGACAGCTGCCTGTTCAATTGTCTCTCATCTTAGATAAATCTTTAGAACTGTGTGTATGTGCTAACATTGTGCGTGTTGTCAGAGTTCAAGTGCCTGGACACGTCGTACTACATCGTGTCGGCGCACAACCAGGAGGACGCGCAGATGATCCTCTCCAGCGAGCGCCGCCCGCACTGCTACACCTTCAGAGGTAACGCTCTACTACATCTAACTATAGAACGAGAGCATTGGAATTTAATACGAGATACGTAAACTATCTCGCGAATCGTCAAAAGTAATCGCCCTGTCAGACTGGCTGTCTTAAAGACTTTTGAAAGTCTTTATAGAGCGTCAGTACCTCTGAATAAACTGACTTTAACTGACACTAGTCTAAACCATAGCACTGAATACAAATTTACATAGAAGCGCATTTCTTAAGGATTTCGTGTGTCGATACCTAGTGGCGACTGTCGCCAGTGTAGTTCGTAGTTGGCGCCGTTGGCAGCGCTGGCTGTTCGTTCTCCGCCTCTCTTGCTCTCGTAGTTAAGATACACAGGAAGAACGTTCGTCTCTCCTCCACTCGTAGAGCCACACGCCGCCAAGCGGCAATTTGGGTCACAGAAAGTTTGTCTACAGTGCGCCCATAAGAAATGCGCCTATATGTAAATATCTGAGCTCTTTGACCATAGAATATTGCTATCCCCTTGGGTTGCGGAGGTCAGACAGGCAGTCGCTCTGTGGAAAGCTGGAAAAGCTAATATTTAGCCAAATTCAGTTAGACTAGTAAAGTAAGCGGACCCCCTGTTAAACTATAACGCTAGGAGGATGATGCTCGTACATAATTATGTACATGGTGTGGATTGCTAGTAAGAATTTGGCAGGCACATCATAATGTAAGAGACTAATATAAGAGGTGTGTATATGTAAGAGCCTTACTTATTGCAGCATGAATGGACCGCCTTGTCTGGAAAGTACTATTACTTACAGATTATTGACGTAAAGTAACACTTTTCATACTTGTTGTTCGGTTAGGGAGAATGCCGGAAGTTCCATCACCTCTTATCTCCTAGTCCTTCTACCTAAGGCCGTCCACTTTACTTACCATCAGATGAGTTGAGTCCCCCAATATGAAATAGCATTTAGCTTCTTTCTCTTCAAAAAACATGACACAGTCATCATATCATTCATGATCATAGTCCTGTTTATAAACTGTCCCACTGCTGGGCACGGGCCTCTTCTCACTCGTAACATAGCACTTAAATATAATTAGAATTGTCTTTTGGGATATATACCACGTACCTAAGGCTATACCAAACAAAGATTTAATCTATCTAGTCATCTGTCGTTTCCCTTGTCTAGTTGTTGCCCTGCCAAATTATTGCTAGCAATCCGTATCTCATACACTGTCATTATAATTAAGTACAGTTTGCGAAAGTTTTGACGATTTTCGAGATAACAGCTATTTTGTGAATCATCATAGTTATTGTATCATACGTTTGTATCTATGTGCAGTATTTTCGTAGTTTAGAACTAACTAAATAGATAATTAGACTCGGCACTGGAGCGAGCGCCTGTCTCAATAATCTACTACATGTAGCGAAGCAGTTTAGACACTCACGTTTCTCTTTAGCTCAGCGTCGAGTGGTTAAATCACCAAAGGCCGTATGTCAAAACTTCATGCGTGTCGCAAACATTTGGTTGAGTCTGACTGTACCTTGTGTACCTAGTTGTTTGACTTTTTTGTCATTCGTAGCGCGAGAGTTCTTTCCCTTTTAGTAATCACGTCACTGAGTGCGTTAAGAGCACGTGATATTGCACGATTACTTACTTGCCATCGTCAGGACATAATATCTAGTTAGCACAATAAGTCGAATGTGAATTGGGCACCGTGCACTATATATTTTTAGACAGTGTTATTGTGTCGTGGGCTATTTAACAACCATTCAAAGAACGGACAAGTAAACAGAGACAGGATGTATTATTGTGAGTCATTCACACAAAGTACTGTTTCATCATCAGCCTCTAACTGTCCACTGCTGGACTAGGCCTCTCCTTTGAAAGGAGGAATTGGCCTACTATACCACGCTGGCCAAACGGGTTGGTATAGGTTTTGTTTCAAGTTTTCCTTCTCTTACAAGGCTGTTCTCTGCATAATATGCTCCCTTTGTCGGCTCTTACGACACCCCGTGGGATGATATGGGGTGGTGACATTCCGTATTCTTAATCCGTCACCACACGGAAGACATAAAAATATCCTGTTAAATGTGAAAATAAAAACTCAAACACTCAGTGCTAAAGAGTGAGGTGACAGCTTAATACGTGCAGTCAAATACATACCTACCTACATTGTTAGTCATCTTTCGGGCTCTAGTTGTAAGTAATAAACTTAGCTTTAATCGTTAGCGGACCGTTCAGGTGGGTACCTACGCTATATATAAAACACGCTAAAATACCGTATGTGCCTGGCCGACTGTGCAACCAATGATTGCATACAACTCATGGACAGGCGCTTAGTAAATCTTTGTGTTTCGAGGTACCGAGTGTCACTAAACTAGCAGTATTATATAGGTATAATCTAATTTCTCGACACGTACAAGCCATGTGATTGGTGGGTATGCTTACGCCTCGAAGCCCAAGGTCTTATTACTAGTCAAACCAGATATGACAGCACTTCAGCTTGGTTAATATAGCCTAATCTTCCCATTGATACAATGCCATTGTCGCAAATATGGAGCGGCGTATGGTAGGTGGACTGCGAAAGGCTGTAATTATGATGAAACAATGTGTGTTGTGTGTTGCTTGAGGTGCGTTCGCGTTCATCGGCTTCTACCACCGGCACTCGGAGACACGTACGTGGGGCCGCACGCCGAGCAGTTCCAGGCGAAGGACCCCAGCCAGGGGCTCTACTGCCACTCTGATGACAACTGGAGCGACGCGCAGTGCATCTATAAGTAACTATAGCTCCTGATCTTGCGAGTATTTTATAAGATTTGTTATACCGCCATCTGCCGTTGTAAGGACGTACTAAATACTAAGTACATTTAGTTGTAAAAAGTAATACAAGATGGCGCGCGGGACGATGCGGAGTACAATATTCTGTGCATCTATGACAACGAGAGCTTTTGCCAAGCACGTATTGACTTGAAAAGTCTCATTTAAATATTCTCTTAGCCTGGTATAATTGTTTACTAACTTTCAAGTCGATTACCTGCTCTAATAAACATTAACAACATTTTGCTGTAAGCTGTAAATCAATCACTAAAGTTTGGTTAAATAGACATCAATAGAGGTTTTGTTATTATATGACTACCTATAAAAAACATAAATATTGAAAAGTATATCTATTTGAACCAGATCACATACTTATCACAACAAACTAAAGATCGCCGCGAAAATGGATTATTCGACATATATTTTATTGTTGCTAGTCGCTACTAGATGTCACTGCACGCACGCTTGCTCTATCTTAGCAGATTCATTATGGTGAAATTATGATAATTAATCCGTATATTTCGAGACCATGTTACTACTCAAGGTTTATTATCATCATGTCTTACATTATCAGCCTATTATCAGGTTCATTAGCTTAAAACAAACATGAAATACTAAGTATGCATCATGCATGTATTCATGTATTCACTATGACTAGTTCTAGTAACTCGCCACTAAGTGGCGCTACCGAGTTCAACTTAGCACTAATATGATAGGTGAGATGCCCCACTACTTGTTCCATAACATATCTATTTATCTATCTATGTATAATCTACGTGTAATAAATGTTATGTGCCATGTTGTAATGAAGTAGGTATACCTTTTAAAAACATCATATTGTGTGTCAAAATCAACCCCCGCGAGGAGTTCCCGGAGTCGGTGGAGTACGAGCCGAAGGTGTCGTACTTCTGTGGGCCGTACCGCTACTTCATCCCCGCCACCACGGAGGTGCGCTGCATCTTCTCCATATTCTCCATGAACTTCGTGTTCCGCTTCGGCTACGACGGCGTCATGTACAAGAGCTCCGACTTGTCTTTCGTACGTATCTTTCACGTGAACATAACTGCACGCCTTTATCTCCCAAGGGGTAGGCAGAGGAGTATTACACGATCCCAATGTAATAGGGAGCGAGCGATAATTAAAATTTTTAATGAATACATAACTTCGGAAAAGTCGTTCTGGGGATCGAAACCGAGACCATAGTATCGGCAGTCCGTTACGTACACCACTGGACTATCGCCGCTTACGTATCTTTCATCATTGTACTGTACATAGTATTCATCCGGATAAAATCCTAACACTAATTGTACAACATAATAATATAGTCGATATACCCATCTACTTCAAGCAGCTGAAATCCACTTCACTGAGCTCCTATTAGCTATTGCTGCTTTTTTACTCCGACTAGGATTACTTATGTACCTAAGCATGTAAAACCTAATAGAGATACCAACAGTCTGCCTTGACCAAAAACATCACAGGTGTATGTAGGTTCATACGCCTGTTGTTTTTACTGCGATGACAACAACGCTCCATCTAGAAAACATTGGCGCGCACCACTGACTTTTCAAAGGATAACGCAAGGAGAATGATGACTTAGATCACCTACACACAGTCTGTCTGTACGTATTGTAGGTATGTTGAGGTATGTTCGTTGTGTGTCAGATGTACCAGAACGGGCAGGTGTTCTACACGGACGAGCCGTGGGCTGGCATGTCCTGCTGGAACTGGGCGTGCAAGTGGCGCCATAACCAGAACCAGCGCTCCAACGAGTTCTTCATCAACTAACACATACACACAATACATACTTACATACATTTATACACACACTGCTTGTAACAGTTCTGTATTGTCGACTGGAATCACGCTAGATTTACTGCCTCGCTACCGGAAGTCGCAGGTTCGACTCCCGCTCAAGACAAACAAACATTTGTATGGTGAATTACATGCCGATATTGATGGGAATATAAGATATTCTACCATTATTTTCAATGTACGCGATATAGATCTGTTGCATATTTTTTTGATTAAGTACTTAAGTAAGTAATAAACATCTTATAGGTATATTATGGTTGTTTTATTTTAACTAAATACTATAATACTTTTAAGAACTACAAGTATAGTATAATTTTATCTGTATTCAGAACAGATAAATGTATACAGAAATGATTATCCTGAAAATGTAACGCTTCCTATTGGCTAAACAACAAGTAATGACTAGCCAATCAGAGAGCTCTCTTTTCAGCCACAACTTTCTCGTTGAAACTCGACAAGCGTTTTTGTATTGTATCAATAATTATACATCAATGTTACCTAACTAATTTTAATTAGATTAATAATATTTCTGAAATAAGTACTTACCTATGGTATATTCACATTTAGACATATTATGTATTTTGTATTCAAACCCTTTGCAATGAAGACTTTCACTCTTTGTAGAAACGACAATTAAGTCTGACAAGAGCTTTTTGTGTCATGCAGTCCATCGATTAAAATAAGAATAGGTATTATACTTGCATGGATGCCAGATTGATACTATCAATCGAGTCACGAGTGTCGAAGTTCACACCGGCGCGCGGCGTGCGCGCTCTCACGCGCCGTAGGTATTACATGTGAAATTTTCTGCATTCTCATTGGTTGAAATGTAGAGTACCTCATTGGTTCTCATGTAGGCTAACTGTATACATAATCCATGGGCTAAAAATTTAAAGACATAAATACATATATGAATCTTCAAACTTGTTTAGCTATTTCGCGAAAAGCAGTCCATCAGACAAAGACTTAGACTTTAGACACCCATTATGATAGATAACAAACAATTATCGTAGAGGATGTGATGCATGATGCATCCCAAGCTTGACCAAGAATATATGAAGCACGCATACCTACCTACACATAAAACTTATATATAAGCACTACCTAGTTGTAATACTTATTACTTAATGGTTATTTTCAACGTATAAACTATGTTACCGACTCAGATTGTAATACTAGGTACATCTGAGGCAATCTGAGCTATGATATGATATGTTTATTTAGGTTTAGAACACAAACTAAAGGACTTGATATTTAAGTAACTAAATCTATTATATGAAAATAACAATACGTCAATTAAAATAATTAAATTTGCAATATAAAATACATAATTTTAAACTAACAATACGCCAATAAAAGTAATTACATTTTCTTATTGGACAATAAAACGCAGCCACGCCCCCAAGCGCGCGTGCGACCGACCGAGGGCATATAAGCAGCGCGACATTATTTACTTATTAGTATTAAGAATGTCGGAGTCGGAGTCGGGAGTCTATGTCTTTTTTCGGATTCGCTACATCGGCAACGAAGACGGACGTGTCAACAGTTATTTTTCAAAAGTGAAAAAAATCTACCCTCCTCTTCGAGCCGCACGGACCGCAAAAAATTTGCACCGTGCAGTACACGCCATTTTACGCGTGTACTGTACGTTGCAAATTCAAATTTGAAGCCCAGCGAAAAGAAAAATCGCCGAGCGGTCGCTGCAGCCGCGTCCCCGGGATATGTCCCGTCGCCCCAGCCCTAAGGGCTCGGCCGGCGATCAGCCATCCAGCCCACCCTCGCATGATGACGAAGAAGACGAAGACCTTCCACCGGTGTCGATCCCGACACCGCGCTCGCCGTTAGGCCAAACAAAACAAGCAACAAGTAAGAAGCCAGGGAGCACGACATCTGCGCGTGATCGAGCGTCGACCGGCGGGCCGGCCAGACAAGCCGTCGCCACCGCCGCCTCCACCGCTGACATCGCCCCTCGCCCCGGAGCGCCCGCCACTGCGCAAGCGCGAGCCTGCGCCCCGCGCCTCGCGGCAGACGCGGTCCGCGCGCAGACTCACCTTCAGTCGCCCGTGAACCGTCCCGCCGCAGACATGCGCGCGCCCGACGCGCCGCCGCCGCGCCCGAGCGCCGCGCGCGGACGCCCGCCGCCGTCCCGCGCCGCGGCCCGCGCCGCGACACGCCCTGCCCACGCGTCCCACACGCAGTGCCCAGTGCTGGACAGCTCGCCGACGCGCCCGGCCGCCGCCCGCGACCTCACCATCGACTCGCCACGCGTCGCCGCCAAAGATTCGCCCGCGCCGCGATCTATGTGTTCGTCGCGTAGCGGGTCAGAGTTATCGCTCGCCTCCGACGCCGACGCCAGTGATTACGACAAGGCCGACGTAGTGTTACACATTAAGCGTCGCCGTCACACTATGTGCGCCGCCGCCCACATGAAGCGCGCCAGCTCCACGTCGGCGCTTGTCGACATGGACGTCGACCCCGCACAGCCGCCCGCACGCCCGGCGGCCGCTCGCCGCCAGCGCAGCCCCGAGGAGGACACCGACGCCGACGAGGCGAAGCGACGCCGTGCCGTACGCTCGCCCCGAGACGCCGCAAATGTAAGTACAGTGCATACTGTTACTAATAAGAACTTAGACAATACAGTGATACCGGGTACCGCGTACAGTGCCGTCGCTCGCTCGCCGCCTACGTCGCCGCGCCGCGCGAACCTCGCCGCGCCCGCGCCCCTCGCCGCGCCCGCGAACGCCCGCGCCGCCGCCGCCCGGCCGGCTGCCGTGCTCGGCTCGACCGCCGCCGCGTCCGCGAGCGCCCGCGCCGCCGCCCGGCCTGCTGGCGTGCCCGACCTGACCGCCACCGCGTCCGACGCCTCCGCGCACGCATCTACCGCGCCCGCCGCTGCTGCTGCCGCCGCCCAGACCTCCAAGAAGCCGCGTTACCCTCCGGTGATCGTCGAGTTCCTCCCGAACTGGGCGCATCACATGCGGGAAATTAAAAATCAGCTGGGAAGAGCCGCCAACGCCCGCCCGTTCGGTAAAGGGCTACGTTTTACGCCCCGGGAGGAGGAGGAGTACCGCCTCGTGCAGAGATACTTCACAGAGCTGGAGAAAACAGAGCGTATCTCCTGGTTTTGTTACTCCCTCCCGGCGGAGCGCAACCTGAAAGTGGCGATAAGAGGACTGCCGAGTAACGCGACACCGGAGGAGGTTGAAGAGGAGCTCCGCGCGCTGGGCCACGACCCGGAATACGTCCGCAACATCCGGGCCCGACGCGACCGACCGGGGTGCATCCTTCTCGCCATCATCCGACGCACCAAGGATACCACGCCGGGGATTTACGAGATTACCGAGATGCTCGGTATCCCCGGCGTTAAGATAGAACAGTGGCGCGGCAAGCGGCGGCCGGCACAATGCCACCGCTGCCAAAAATTCCGCCACTCTAGCCACCACTGCCACCGACCTCTGGCATGTGTGAGGTGTGGCGAGGAACACACGGCCAGAGAATGCCCGCGCCCTAGAGAGGAGCCAGCCACTTGTGCGAACTGCGGGGGGGAGCACCCCGCGAACCACATTAACTGCCCCGTCTTCAAGAGAGAGGCGCGCAACACGAAGGCGGGGACGGTCGCCGTCACCGGGGAGCCGCGCCAGGGGCCGGCACCGGTCAACGCTCAGCCCCAAGGAGAGGCAGCGCAGGGGTCATCGCTTATGGCGCAAGCGAACGACCCCACGGCCCGCGGAGCGACTACGACGTCAAAGAAAAAGAGAGGGCGGAGGAACCGTAGGCGAGGCAACAGAGGCGCGCCCGCCACGGAGACACCCGCACCGACACCTGCACCCGCACCGGCCGCAGAGAAGCCTAAGCCTAAGAAGGCTAAGGGCGACCCCGGGAAGGCTCCGAAGACTCCCGCAACGACATCCCAGCCGACAGCTCACCCAGTCGTCGCCCCGGAGGGCACAACCGCGCCCCGGGGTAGAAAGACGAAGGCCCCGCACAAGAGCGAGGGTACAAGGAGCTCCGGCACAGTCCAGGCCGCGATCGCCGTCCTTCAGAGCGTACTCACTGCGCTCAGCGAAGGGCGCGATAAACAACAAATTGTGACCATCATTCTCAAGGGCCTGGCGGACCTAGTTCTACACGATGAATAGTAGGCCCTTGAGAATCATACATTGGAACGCCCGCGGCCTGATGACTAAGGTCGCCCTACTCCGCCCTCTCCTGCAGGAACAGAACATAGACGTGGCGCTGATAAGCGAGACGCACCTGGGACCTGCAGACCAACCACGATTCCCAGGTTTCCTCGTTTATCGGAGGGACGAAACCTCGCCCGAGGGAAGACACTACCGCGGACTGGCAGTGCTGATAAGACGACGAGTCGTACACCAGCCACTACCTACGCCGGACCTCAACTCCGTCTACACGCTGGGTGTAGAATTGCACCTAGGCGGTGCTAACCTACACCTATACGCCGCCTACAAGGCGCCCGCTACTAAACTGAACGTCGCAGAGCTGCGTTCATTGTTGGACGTCCCTCACCCTGCCATCATAGCGGGCGACCTCAACAGCAAGCACCCAGCGTGGAATTCGACAACCGCAAACCCCGCTGGTGTGCGACTACTTAACGACGCCGAAAAGCACGGTTACGTGGTCGCGGGACCCGAAGTTCCCACCCACTACCCGAGCGACCCCGTACGAAACCCGGACGTGCTAGACATACTCGTGCACAACAGCGAGATGCACTGCCAGACGCAACAAGAGGTTCTCGACGACGAGCTGCTGTCGGACCACCAGCCGGTGCTCGTCGTCATTCAACAGCAGCCCACACGGATAGTCCCTCAAGCGCCACGTCGCAAACTGGACTGGACACTATTCGCAGAAACGATGGAGACCACCACACCGACTCGCCCGATCAACTCCGCGGCCGACGTCGAAACGCTCGCGGTAGAGCTCGTCGACGCGATTAAAGGCGCCCTTGAGACTGCCAGCACACCTACTGACACCCAGAGGAGGCTACCCCCTCTGCCGGCACACATAACAAAGATGATCGCAGACAAGAGGCGCCTTCGAAGGCAGTGGCAGAGCTCCCGTTGCCCCACACAGAAAGCCAGACTAAACCGGCTCGCGGAGAGAGTGAAGGACGAGTTGAGGACCTACACCGCCGAGAGCTGGGAGCGCTTCATCGAGGACTCCAGCGACGACTGGCCGTCTATACATCGGCTATGTCGTCGCTTCACTAACACCCCAGCTCCGGTGCGCCCGCTGCTACACGCCGACGGGACGCCGAGGTATAAAGCAGCAGACCGCGCGGCCATACTCGCTGAACATCTAGAGAGCGTGTTCGCGCCGAACCCGACTGCAGACCCGGAACACACCGCAGCAGTCGAGAAACACCTTCGAGACTACCTCGCTACGCCGATAGCTCCCGAAGAGGACCCCATTCACTTCTCCCCTGGCATGGTGCAACGTGCCATTCGGCGGACCCAGCCCCGGAAGGCTCCTGGGGCGGATGGGATACCGAACACAGCGCTGCGCCGCCTGCCGCACCGTACCGTGGCAGCGCTGGCGCGCCTGTTTACGGGGATCGTCCGCACAGGCGTCTTCCCCTCGTGCTGGAAGGAGGGCCGAATAATCATGTTGCCCAAGCCGGGCAAGAACATCTTGAAGCCCGAGAGCTATCGGCCGATCACTCTGCTGCCCACCATCTCGAAGGTGTTCGAAAAACTCCTGCTGCGGCACCTCACACCGCACATCACACCCAGACCAGAGCAGTTCGGGTTCCGCGCCGAACACTCTACCACAATGCAGCTGTCGAGGGTACTGCACCGGATAGCGGCGGCGCGTAACAAACGCGAGCACGCCGTGGCAGTATTCCTCGACATGGAGAAAGCCTTTGACCGAGTATGGCATTCCGGTCTGCTGTACAAGCTCTCAACCTCCACAGCGCCCCGTCGTATCGTAAAAACGGTCTCATCGTTTCTGCACAACAGGACATACAGAGTGGTGGTGGAACAGGAAGCCTCGGACGTCCACACCATCGCCGCCGGAGTCCCACAGGGCTCCTGTCTCTCGCCTGTGCTCTACTCACGCTTCACCGACGACATCCCCGTCGCTGAAGGCGCCGAGTTAGCCCTGTACGCCGACGACGCGGCGTACATAACAACTAGCATAAACGCCAACCACGCCGCGTCAAAGATGCAGCGCACACTTCACCTTCTCCCCCGCTGGCTGTCGCAATGGCGACTGTCGGTGAACGTGGGTAAGTCACAGGCGATTCTCTTTAGTTCCCAGGTGGCCCATCCACCACCACTCAAACTACAGGACGCCAACATTCCCTGGACGAGGACGGCGAAGTACCTGGGGGTAACCCTAGACCGCCTCCTCACTATGAAGTCACACGTCGGCAAAGTCGTCGCACAGGTCCGCGCTACGAGAGCGCTACTGCGTCCAGTGCTCTCATCACGCCTCCCGCTGCGTGTCAAGCTGAGTGTGTACAAACTCTACGTACGCACTCGGCTCACTTACGCCGCTCCCGCCTGGTTCGCGCTTACAAGCGAGACCAACCGGGCCCGACTCCGCGCGCAACAATCGCTTGCGTTGCGCACCATCGTAGGAGCCCCACGCACGGTAAGCAACGCCGTGATACACCGGGACACCCGCATAGAGAGCCTGGACGCCTTCATTCGCCGTCTGTCCGTGGGGATGTTTGAGCGGGCCGACGCCTCGGCCTGGGACCACGTCCGAGACCTGGCCCCCTGGCACGCTCGCCCCCCGGACAAGAAGAAGCTGCCGCGAGACCTCCTCGCTACCCCCGACGACTCTGCCGACACAACGGTTGCCCCCGGGTAACCGCCGCCCACGCACATTACACTCCATTCCCCCTGTTGCAGGTGACCGCCCCCATCCGCGCGACATCTGCGCGTATCAACCAGGATACGCACATCATGTGCGCGCGCGGGCGACCACCGCAACAGAGGACGCCAACACCGCACTCCGCACCACCTCATCGACACCACACACCCCAGACGTAACTAACGCTGAGGCCGCATGTAAGTCGTCGCCCGTGTCGCTGGCTACACGGAGCTGGGCCTCTCCCGGTTCGCCGGGGGTCTCACCCGGCTCGTGCTGACCGCCCGGGCGACGTGAAGACTGAAGCGGCCTCGCACGCCTCTCAGCGTTAGCCGTAGGGCACTCAGCCCGCCCCAACCACCAGTCCCTTGTTTAGGGGACTGCGACGAACCCGCCGGAGAGGGGCAATACGCCCTGAACCAGCCTCCGCCAACCCTCTAGGGGGTTGCGTGATGACTAGATGGCAAGGCCGTTTTCATTCTGACTCGCACAGCCGCGCCGTCACGTTCGTATCGCATCGTTCGTCGTACAACGACACAACTCAACAATGGCCCGTACCAAGCAGACTGCTCGCAAATCCACCGGCGGTAAGGCGCCTAGGAAACAGCTCGCCACTAAGGCGGCTCGCAAGAGCGCACCTGCCACCGGTGGTGTCAAGAAGCCCCATCGCTACAGGCCAGGCACGGTGGCGTTGCGTGAGATCCGTCGTTACCAGAAGAGTACCGAACTGTTGATCCGCAAGCTGCCTTTCCAGCGTCTGGTCCGTGAGATCGCTCAAGACTTCAAGACCGACCTACGTTTCCAGAGCTCCGCCGTTATGGCGCTACAGGAGGCCAGCGAGGCGTACCTGGTCGGTCTCTTCGAGGACACCAATCTCTGCGCCATTCACGCCAAACGTGTCACCATCATGCCTAAGGATATACAGCTCGCCCGCAGGATCAGAGGCGAACGCGCCTAAGCAACGTCGTCGTCGTTTGTTTGTTTGTTTGTTTGTTGATTGCATCCCAGCAGCAACAACAACTAACGGACACGTACAAAACAAAAGGCCCTTTTCAGGGCCGCATATCTATCGTGTAATTGAAACATGTTTCTTATTTAAACATAACAAACCAAAAGTCAACCAACCAATCGACACATATATATTCTCACACACACAACAACAACACGCAAACGTCACTTTTAAAGCAGACAAATAAATAAATTAACTAAAATTGTCAAATCCTAATAAAATTATATACAATTTATGTACCTACATACCCAATGGCTACACTAGTAGGTACACTATTATTATATATTATATAATATACTTAGTAGGTGCCTATGGTTAGGTTAGGCCAGGTTAGCTAAATTTAGTTGTTACACCACACATACCTAGGTAGGTACTTACTTATTTACATAAATATTATCTATCATGCATGCACGAGGATTTCAATTAATTAATATGCCTAATAATAAAATAAACAATGGTAGAGACTGGAGACGGTCTCTACACATTAATTCATTTTGTATATTATTTAGCTTGCTGGCTAAAGCCTGGTGTGTGAGTAGGTACTTACACATACCTAGGTATATTTATTATAATTATACTTAATAAGGTACATAATATAAAATAATAATAATAATAAAAACAAATATTTTTTCTGGGTCACAATTTTAGGTACAATGTTGTTGTTTATCTAAAGCATCGTTCGTGTGTCTGTAGGTTAGGTTACTTAATATACTTACCAAATATATAATATAATAACATTTATATTTTGTATTTTGCAACAAAATCCAAAGCAAAGCCTTGGTGTATTGTATGTCTGTCGTGTGTTCGAAACGCGGGCTCGTACGCTCGGTTCGATCTACAGCGGCAGACTATAAATATAAGGGGCCATGGCTCGCGCATTTTGTATCCAGTCGTCCGCCAGCGCTCGCCCGTTCAACAGCAACGTGTGCGCGCTTCCAACGTTCGTTCCAAGCTCAAGTTAATTCAACAACTACAACCACCGATTCAAGATGACCGGCCGCGGCAAGGGTGGTAAAGGTCTGGGAAAAGGAGGAGCCAAGCGTCACAGGAAAGTGCTTCGTGATAACATCCAGGGTATCACAAAGCCCGCCATCCGTCGTCTCGCTCGCAGAGGTGGCGTCAAGCGTATCTCCGGTCTGATATACGAAGAGACCAGAGGTGTGCTGAAGGTGTTCCTTGAGAACGTGATCCGTGACGCCGTCACATACACCGAGCACGCCAAGAGGAAGACCGTCACCGCGATGGACGTCGTGTACGCTCTTAAACGTCAAGGGCGCACCCTGTACGGTTTCGGCGGTTAAACATCTCATATCGCATCTCATCTTCTGGATGATGAATGTGTGAGACGTCGTCGTGAACAACATAAAAAAGGCCCTTTTCAGGGCCGCATATGATTCATATAAACCATAATATTACATACCTATATGTATAATGGTTTATGTTTCTATTTAATAACATTATAACACACAAAAGTCAAAAACGCACATAGTAATTAAACTAGTAAATAGGTACATACCCCTAAATATACGTAGTTATGTATGTATATTTAGGCCTATACCTATAGCAAAACTAAAACTTAACTTATATACTTACATTTTACTTGTATTGTATACTACATAGGTAGGTACATAATATACACGATGTATGCGTCGTCCGTCGCGTCGGGGCTCGGCTCGGAGCTCTGCGTAGCAAGCAGCAACTGCAGCACAGCACACCAACAGCACCAGCACCAGCAGAGTCTGAAATTCGTTTTGAAATAACATATTAGGTAGGTACCTACCAAAGTATTTATTAAGTATTTTGCGTGGTTCATTAGTGCATGCTTATTTAAAAAAAAAAACATTACGATTAGTTGGTTAGGTCACATTTGATTCAATTCAAACTAAGACACATAATAATTATGTAAATATATTTTATAATTATAAACACATTGATGAGTATGAGAAAGAAACATGCAAGTAGATACTACACCTATAAATACCTACGTAACTATAGATTTACATACTTATATGTATTTATACTATTTACGACTATTTTATATCATAATTTTTAATAGGTACCTTTTTGAAATATATCAAAATATGTATGTATTAAATTTTATTTCTTATCACTTATTTCAAATACTTCGTCGTTGATACTAGATAGGTACCTATCAATGTTCTGCGTGTATGTACACTACGAACGTGAAACGCACATAATTTAAAGGTATACGCGCGCGTTTATTATTTTTATATTATTGTTACTTACTTTTATAATAAAATAATTAAATATATAACAATACATTATTTGTTCTTTGTATATTCGGTACGTCTAGACTGGCATCATCGTACAGGCCGACCTGGTAGTGTGCCGACTGTTGTGTGTGTTTTACGAAGGTTCACTTTAATACAAATAATTCTTCAGTTAATGTTGTAGGTACGAATTGTGTGGTGTTAGTATTGAACCTCGATTACATAGTCGTCGATTTGTAACCGTTTCACACTGTTTAAATAATATAATATAGAGAAAAATACATTTTAAACTGAACACTGGGTGCGCTTCGAGTATAGTGGGGAAAATAAACATTAATAACAGCTCTATTGATACACATGCACCCGTACAATTAGTATATACACGTGGGCTCGTTCATTATGTACGCTTATAATAATATATAAATCTTGTTTGTATGAGAAAATCATTTAAAAATGTTATTTAATTAGATAGGTGTTAGTGAAAAGTACGAAGTGTTCATACGAGAAAACGTCTCGCGACACAACGGCCCTCGTTATGGTAAAGTTCCGAAGTACCTGAGCGAGTGGCCACTAGCGTATGGTGGCGACATCTACGAAAGTCGAAGTCTCAATTTTCAACTCAACGCTAAAGCATTACACGAATCGTGTACTACGTGTTTTAATTTCATCTAAACCAACTACAACTCGTATCACATCACCGACGACATGGCCGACACAGCGGTTGCCACCGAAGCTCCGGCTCCAGCTACACCAGCGAAGAAACAAGCAAGACAATCGGGAGGCGCT